>PISX010016635.1:0-45665 GCA_004024625.1 Mellivora capensis
GCAACTACCTTGTGATGTGCATATGGAAAGGTTTGCCACAGGAGGAAGTGGGGAGGACCTCCAGGCTTGGGTGCTGGGCCCCTTCCCCACGCTGCATGGAATATCATGATACCCCCCATGTGTGCTGAACATTTAGATTTATTTTTTTCAAAGATTTTATTTATTTATTTGACAGAGAGATATCAGTAGTAGGCAGAGAGGCAGACAGAGAGAAAGGGGGAAGCAGGCTCCCCATTGAGCAGAGAGCCCGATGTGGGGCTCGATTCCAGGACCCTGGGACCATGACCTGAGCCGAAGGCAGAGGCTTAACCTTAAGTGGGTTAACCCACTGAGCCACCCAGGTGCCCTCCTCGTGTGTTCTTAAGGGGAGCCAGACGTTGTTCTACAGTGAAATCTATCCAGAGGAAAATAACTTCTGTCCCTAGTCTTGAGTCTCGAGGACATCATAAGGCCCAAATAACCTAACTGGAGGCATTAGAGCCTGGACCTGTGGGGGGCAGGTGGGAAGGTGGGCAGGGAACAGGACCACATGCACTTTGGGGAAGCAGGCTCTCCTTGGTCCACTTGCAGTACGGCCTCCCACCTTCCTGTTCTTGGGAGCCCAGGCTGGCACACTGCTGCCACAGATGGAACAACAGGAGCCACCTGGGGACCATTAATGAGAGGGTCTTGTCTCTCCTCTTGTCAATCTGATGTCATATAATGTGGTCTGAGTAGAGGGGGATTAATCACCCATCTGCCGCATATTGTTTTCAATTCACGTAAAGGTCTCTCTGATTTGAGTCTTGCCATGAGGGAGATTTGCTGTCTCTTACCTGTGTCTCTTGACTGAAGGGGCTTTGGGCCATGTTGGGAGGACGTGACCCTTCCCGCTGCGCTACATGATTAAGATGCCTCTTCCTATCTTTGTAGATATGGGACCTGGGGCCCCAGCAGGGATAAAACAAATATGCCAAGGAAGGATAATAATATGCTTGTGAGTAAACATTGGATTTGCTTCTGAGGTTCCTGGCAGCCTGATTTAAGAAGAAAACATGAAAACATAAAAACATAGCAAATTTCCTGGTTTTTTAAAAAATAAAGTTTTCTGATTATAAAAATAATAAGAGCTAATTTTGAAGCATAAAGAAAAATAGAAATTTAAGAAGTTTTCCTATAACTTTGGACTTTTATTTTTTATTTTTTTTTAAGATTTTATTTAATTATTTGACAGACAGAGATTACAAGTAAGTGGAGAGGCAGGCAGAGAGAGAAGGGGAAGCAGGCTCCGCGCTGAGCAGAGAGCCTGATGCGGGGCTCCATCCCAGGACCCTGGGATTATGACCTGAGCCAAAGGCAGAGGCTTAACCCACTGAGCACCCAGGTGCCCCCTAACTTTGGATTTTTAAAAAATATTTAATTTATTTATTTGAGAGAATGAGAGAGAGCATGAGCAAGGCGGGGAGTGGTGCAGAGAGAGACTAGATTCCAAGACCCTGGGATCACGACCTGAGCTGACCACAGACACTTAACTGACTAAGCCACCCAGATGCCCCTAACTTTGGATAATTTTATGGATTTCATTCCTGTCTTTTCCTTTGCATATAAATAATGTATATAATAAGTTTACGACCTATTTTTTATAGCCTGATTTTTTTAATTGATCCATTATGAACATTATTCCATGCCATTAAAAGAATTCTTTCAAAACCTCCTATGGCTAGGTGGGAGCAATACTCCGCCATGAAGACATACGATAATTTACTTAACAACTTCCTTATTGTTTGGTATTTATGCTGTTGCCAACATTTCTCTACCATAGATAAAGCTGCAGTTATTGCCCTTGGGCCTAAATCTTTGTCAGTATCTCTAATTATTTCCTTTGGCTAGATCTCTACAAGCGAAGAATGTAGGTTAAAGCTCAGCGACATTTGAAGGCTCCTGATACATACAAGCAGTCGATAATTTTTGAAAGAACTGTCTATATTCCATGCCTCCTCTCCTCAGCCCACCGTCATCTAGCTTTTGCCCCCATCAGTAAGTCTGGAATGGCTCTCACTGAGCTCACCAATGACCTCCTATTGAAAAATTCATGTTTTTCAGTGTCGTCTTTCTTTTGACTTCTCGACAGCATTTGCACTGTCAGCCACTCCTTCTTGGTTCTCCTTTGGTTTGTTATCACATCTTCCTGGGATCAGGAATGATTTTGGCTCCAAGTAACAGAATACCCCACTGACAGTGACTGAAATAAATAAGGATTTATTTTGCTTGCACACAAGAGGATAATTCATAGCTGCTAAAATTGGCTTAGTAGCTCACTGATACTAGGGAGAGCATCCTTGAGATTCTCTTGGCCTTCATCTCATGCTTAGGCCTTACTATCACAATGTGGCTACTGAGGCACCAGGCATCACATCTACATTTGTGGCAGGAAGAACAAAGGAACCTCTGCCTCCTTGCAATCTTTTAATTCAGGAAAGGGAACTCTCTTTAGCAGAATTCCCAATATGTTTCATTAGCCAGAACTGGGTTACATATTGGCCTTTAAGTCAGTCATGATTCATCTTCTGGGGGCCTGAGAAGGTGTTAACCTCCTGAGAAAAAGGGATCTCAACCCCCTATCTGAACAAATCAGTGTTGTTTTACTAGGACAAAGGGGGAGGGCAAGATGTGGAAAAGGGCTTTGCAGGGGCAAGAGAGAGAGCGAATTGCTGGAGTTGGTGATTTTAGGTTCTCTCCTAGACCCTCTGCTCACTGGACTTGTTTCCCCAGGAACCTTAACCACAAACAGACTCTCCTATCTGCATTGTGATTGTGATATTAGTTCAAACCTTACCTCTCCAGCCAGAGTCCCACCGCCCCCCATCCCCCTCTCCTTCTCCTTTGATTCCTCCAATAGCAATTCTCCCTGTAAGTGTATTCAGATCCTTCCATCCCAAACCCACTTTCCCATCTGCCATGACCTTTCCCAAACTTGTCCCAACATTCAATAGTCCAAGAGCTTTCAATTGTGTTTTCACGTCAGAACTTTTTTGTTTAAAATGAACTTTACACAGAAAGACATTATAGAAAAGAACTTGTCTTGCCTTGTGCTCTGCCTCTTCCTTCATTAGGAAAGTGGGAGTGGGGGCTACGCCCCTTTGGGAATCTTTGGGACACTGAGAAACAGAGTGAATCTTGGTGTCAGCCTGGGATTCCCAAAGCAGATCCCAAGACAAAAGCTTCTAAGTCACTATTTATTAAGAAGTCCCTTATTTATTAAGAAGTCCTCCCCCACAACCCCCCACGCCCCACCAAAAAGGAGTACAGTCCTGCTGGACAAGTGGGAGTGAGAAGGGAAAGGGAGCACACGGCAGAGAGGGAAAGAGAGAATAAGCAAGCACTTTCAGGATCCAGCACAACCGATTGCCTGATCTTGCTGGATCCTCTACTGAGGGGCCACGTGGGCTGTTGCATTCTGGAGAAGGTGAAAAGAGTTCATCTGCTGGCTTCTGGAACCCACTGGTGACAACTTCACCCAGCAGGCCTTAACTTCCCTGTCCATTTCACACAAGGATGCACACTGGGTTTCGCAGCATTGCCTAGCCCAGAGGCAACAGCGAAGCCCCAGGGCAGGAAGTGAGGTACAAAGCATGAATAGGAGGTGAGGGGCTATCCCAGGTCCCTGAGCATGGTCCCTGAGCTGTCCAGCCAAAATAAGGTGAGACCTACAGGGATCAGAGGTGGGACACAAGAAGTATTTGATAGGGAAGGTGAGTGCCCCCATTGTACAGATAAGGAAAGTACAACCGAGAGAGGGCAAAAGCCTTGGTCAGTGAAACGGAGCTGCTTAGTGGCAGAAAGAACTCTCTGTCCACTGTTCTTTTATCAGACTATGCTGTCTTTGCGTGGTCTTTTGGCAGCTCTTCCCTCTTGACGACTCAAGAAAGCATAATCAAGACTCTGACCCTTCTCTATTGAGTTTCCTAAGTGGCTCTGGCGCCACCTCCATCCATCACAGACTGTGCACACATCTTAATTAGAACATTATTTTATTTATTTATTTTTTTGGTCAGCCAGGTTCCTTTATACTCAGGGAGAGCAACTCTGTAAAAGCAAGTGGGAGTCTATTATTATGAACCACATCTGCCAATAATAGGTGGGGGCTCTCCTCCTGTGGCCCAGAATTGGATCGCAGCCATTCTTATTTAATAAAATACTGGTAATAACTGTAAACCAACACTGATGTACCAAAACGTAGAAGAGTGCTTTATAGCTTCACATGTTTTTTAATATTTCAAAGGGCCTCATGTCTCCTTCTGTAATTGATGGGGTATAAATCAGGCAAAACTATAATCATCATAAACAGATTTTCTTCTGGAAGACAAAACCAAACTGGGAAACAGGTATGAACAATTCATAAATCCACTGTGTGTTTTTCCCAATGCCACCAAGCAATTCAGTTTTGAGTGGACGCTGACTGGTTTTCCTACAATTTAATTCAATTCCAACACTATCTAGAGATGGTATCAGTTCCCTCAGGTTAACGGCTTAGTCCCACAAGACTACCCCCTGCCCACTTCAGATTTCCACAACCCCTGCCCCGAGTTCCATTAATTTGCTGGAGTGGCTCACAGAACTCAAAGAAACATTTATGTATGATTATCAGTTTATTACAAAAGATACTATAGAGGCACCTGGGTGGGTCAGTCGGTTAAGCCGCTGACCCTTGATTTCAGCTCTGGTCTGGATCTCAGTGTCCTGAGATCCAGCCCTGAGCCAGGTTCCATGTCTGGCTCCATGGTGGCAGGCTCTGTGCTCAGCCGGAAATCTGCTTCTCTTCCTCTCCCTCTGCCCTCTCTCTCTAAAATAAGTATCTTGGGGCTCTCGGGTGGCTCAGAGGATTAAGTGTCTGCCTTCAGCCCGGGTCATGATCTCCAGGTCCCTGGATGGAGCCCCACGTCAGGCTCCCAGCCCAGCAGGGAGTCTGCTTCTCCCTCTCTGCTGGTTCCCCTGCTTGTGCTCTCTCTCTCTCCGTCTCAGTGTCTGTATTTCTCTCAAATCAATAAACAAACTCTTTAAAATAAATAAAATAATCTTTAAAAATATTATAAAAAATATCATAAAGGTTATAGATGAACAGTTACATGAGGAAATACATAGAGCTAGGTCCAGAAGGTCTCAACGCAGGTGCTTCTGGTCCCATGGAACTGGAGTTCACTGTCCTCCCTACTATTGAGTGTGTTCACCAACCCGGCAACTCATCAAGTCTTACTGTTCAAATATAGAGTTTCATCTTTCCAGAGACTGGCAGGTGGGGCTGAAAGTTCCAGACCTCTAACCACTAGGTTTTTCCAGTGACCAGCTTCATCTTGCAACTATAGGTGGGGTCCACCCTAAGTCATCTCATTAGAATAAACTCAAAGGGGTATTGTTGACACCCCTTATGAATGACAAAAGACGCTCTAATCACTCAGGAAATTCCTAGGGTTTGAGGAATTCTGTGTCAGGAACCAGGGGCCAAGAGCAAATATATTTCTTACTATATATCAGAATAAAATACCACTATGCAGAAAGACTGTCATTTGTTACCTCATTTCAGATACTAGCCCTTCTTGAGGATGGTTACTCCATTGTCTTAGTCTGTTCCAGCTGCTATATATAACAGAATACCAGAAACCCGGTGACTTATAAACAGCAAAACTTCTCCCAGTTCTGGGGGCAGGGGAAGTCCAAGATCAAGGTGCTGGCAGATTTGGTATCTGGTGAGGGCCTACTTCCTGGCTCACGGATGCCCGTCTTCTCACTGTGCCCTCACATGACAGAAGGAGTGAAGGGAGTTCTGTGGGGTCTCTTTTCCCAAGGCAGAAACCCCATTCCTGAGGGCGCCATCCTCCTGACGTCATCACTTCCCCAAGGCCCCACCTCCAAATACCCACACCTTGGGGATTAGATTTCAACAGATGCGTAGGGGGAATACACAGTATTTTGCCTATAGAAACAATATTTCAAAAACATATTGTAAATACCCTAAGCCAGGTGGCACGGCATTTTCCACTCAATGCAGCAACTCCCCACCCACTGTATCCTCCAGGATCACTGAAGACATCAGCTCCTTTGGCCGAGACCCCCAGGTACAGCTGATGGGTATCTACTCATAGGCAGTAGGGGAAATGCTGGTACATTTTCTCCACACTTGAAGAAAAGAAGTCTTAAAGCTACCTGATGACCTTCCCACCCCCTGGGCTCTATGTGGCTATTTTCTTCTTACCCTATCGAGGCCAGATGTTTCTTTGGGAAACGTTTCTTCTGTGGGGGTAAAAATAAGGAATAAACTGTTTCCTAATAACAGCATCCACAGAAGAACCCCATGTGATTCTGATGTGAGGGAGGGTGTCTAGATAAAATATCCCAGTTCCTATTCATTCCGCTGGCATTGTGCGGTAATGGACTCTGATATTAAAATGCATATTTCACAACCTCGTCCCACAATTTGGAGGACAGCCATTCACTATGCATGAGCCATTCACTCATGCTCATCACACGGAGAAAATTACATTTTCCCAGTTGCCAAATGGAAGAGATAAATTATCTCACGTGGACAACCACATTGCTCCCAAGAGCAGTTTCACAGACCCAAGACACTGATCTAAAACACCCAGGAAGGAGACTAGGAGCTCTGCTGGCATTGTCCTGAGTCAGTCTCCTTATTCAGACCCACCAGACTCTCAGCCTAGTGGGCTTAACGTGGTGGGACGTTTGCCTTTCTGGCTTTTTTGGACAAAATGAGAATCCTTGGGGCTTCTTATTCTTCCTTTCTAGAAAAGATATTATAAAAATGAATAAATTAACAGAATATTTCATATTTATGCATACCCACTGAATTGATAATACTTATTTGTAATGAAAATTAAAGAAGCAAATGTTAAAATGTTCTCTTAAGGAAATGTACACAGGAAAGTTACCACAGATGCACACACATTTGCTTGTTACAGACTCTCTCCTTATCCTTACCTGTTCTTTTAGGTTAATGAAGGTCCAGATAACTGCCCTCTTTAAATCGGTAAGTAACCTTAACGTATTACCTGCGTACATGTGATTAATAGCATTTCTATCTACCTAATAACTACAGCTAACATTTATCCATCACTGTTCTACCCACTTGATGCATTTTCTGATATGATCCCACAATTAAAAATCTTTGTGTTTTGCCCACGTTACAATTAGCAGTTACATAAATCACCCGTTAATGCTTTCAACAGTTATTGGGCACCTATTACACACCTGGAATTGCCCTAGGCCCTGGAAGCAGAAAAGGAGAGGTGAAGAAGAAATAACCATAGGATACAGGGGACCCTATGAAGTGTCAAAGTATGATTCTTGCTCAGAAGGCTTTGGGAGTTGGGAGAAGGGAGGGATCTTGGGCCGCTAAAGCCGCTAGTGACCTCATTATACACTATTTAGGTTATCATATTTTTTTCTCTGCTTAGAAAAGTGTCTCCTCAGCCATTCCACTGGGGCGAAACGCATTGAGACACACCTAATCGGTAGGGACCCCTCTGGATTCGCTGGAAGGCGGCCCCTGAACACCGGTTATTACCAGCGTTATGTCTGGTGGCCTCTCCTTTCCTTTTCTCTGGCTTCCAAAGCCCGGCTGCCTTCTGTTACCTTTATCCCGGCGCTGCAAGGGAGCACAGGTTCACATCCCAGGAGACCCGCTCTGAATCCAGGGCAGGATCTGGACCCGTGCACGTGCACCCCGCTCCCCCTCGACTTTCCGCCCAGTTTCTTCTCCCGCCCATCCGGGTCTCCCTTGGCCCGGCGACGGCGCGCGACAGTACGGCTCCAAACCGGCCACCCGGTCGCCGCCGGCTTGGTCTCCCCTCGCGCCCCCGTCCCTGGCCGCTGCAGAGGCGCCGGGCTGACCAGGCTGGGAGGCCCGGTTTCGGCCGGGGCTCGGGAGGACCCCGCTTCCCGCCGCCCCATCCCGCCCGGGCTGAGCCCGACGGGAGCCCTTCCCGGGGCAAAAGTGAGGACGGGCTTCTAAGGTGATGGAGGACTCCTGAGGACGTGCGCCTGGGCGGGAAGGCCAGACTACCCCGGGACCGAGGCTCGACTCAGAAAACACGGGCGCCGGGCCCCTCAGGTGAGGCTGTCTCCGCTGGGGGATGCGTGGGAGAGGGGCCGTGTGTTGCGCGCGCGCCGGGCCGGGAGGCTGGGGAGGCGGGAGCCCGCGCGCGAGGGAGGCGGCCGGCCCTGGCGGCCCAGGCCGGCTTCCCCCGCACCCGGCGCCGCAGCAGGTGGGGGCCCGGCGGCCCGTGGGCGGGGCCGGGCTCGGGGCGGAGCCGCGGCGGCGGCGGCGGCGGCGAGCGCGGGGCGGTGCGGGCGGGGGCCAGAGCGGAGCCGGAGCCGGAGCGGGAGCGGGAGCCGGAGCCGCGGGCCGGGCTGTCCGGGCGCCCGCGGGAGCTCGCAACGCGCCGGGGCAGGGACCGGCCTGGCCGAGCGCGCCGGCGCCGCGACCGCAGACAAAGGCGCCGCTCGCGCCCAGGTCGCCGCGCTCTCGGGCTCTGCTTTGGGTAAGTGGCTCCCCCTCCGCTTTCTTTCTTCTCCTGCCGCCTGCCCCTCTCGGAGTTCTGCGGGCTCCGGAGCAGCCGGGCGAGAGGAAGAAATGCTACTTCCCCGTTCTCACGGTGCCCCCACCTCACCTTAAAAAAAAAAAATCCGATCGGAAAACCAGGCAAATACCAAACTAGCGAGTTTACATGCGGGGGTGTCTCCCGCGAGACGGACGCAGCCGCCCCCTAACACCCCTTCCTCGCCCAGCCGCGCGCCGAGGCTGTCGCTGGATCTGTGGTCCTGACGGGAAGGTTGCCGTTGGGCATCCCCGGGGGGTGTGTAGGGGAGGAGGCTTTAGGGATCCGACGGCGTGGAGGGGACCCCACCCCCGCGGGCAGTTCGGTGCGTCTGGGGGCGCCGAGGGGCGGTTCGCACTGCGAGTTCAAATTCGGATCTCGGTTGTGGGGTCTGCCCCAGTTCCCTAGCATCTTTCCCTCCAGCCTCCTTCGCGCTTCGTTCAGGGTTAATATAGCGCCCCCCACCCCCGCCCCCCGACCGAGGCGCGCAGTCTGCCCTCCCGCGGCCCCAGGGTGGGGGCTCGGGGCGCCCGAGAGGGCGGGGAGGGAGGGAGGGAGGGAGCCCCGCTGCTCTCCCCGGCTGTGCAATCCCGAGCCTGAATCGGCTGCGGAGGGAAGGCGGCTGCCGGCCGCGGATCGGGTCTGACCACGCAGCCCGGTCCCGGGCCGGCTTCTCCAGCCTGTTCCCGGGCTGCTCTCCATCGGAGAAGCGAACGGAAGCCTCGCTGGCGTTTGCTTTTGTTCTGCCCGCAACTCTCCGGAATCCGAGGAGAAGCCAGAGTGGGCGGATACCCCCGGGAGGGGGCCGTTGCGGGAGCTCCAGGTGCAGCCCCGAAGTGGTACTTGGAGGCGGCGGCAGTTTTCGCGCGCGCCTGGGTGGGGACTGGGTCGCGATCGCTCATCAATGCCCGGCAGCGGGCGGTGGGTCCGCGGCTCTGGAAAAGGCGCGCCGCGGCCGCGCACTGTCACGCGCCTCTCCGGCTCTCTCGAAAGCGCTACCTCGAGACGCGCATTTCCATTCATGGATCTCTGCCTGGGATTTGACTGATGTCACCTCTGCCCGGGTTCTCTGAGCGAGCGTCTACTAGTATTCGATTTAATAGCCATTTACGGGGGGCCTACTATGGGCAAGGCAGAAGTCCTTCGATCATCTTAATTTAAAAGATTTATTGAGCATCTACTACGTACAAAGTAGATGTGTTACAAACTTTTCAATTTAGCAGGTATTTATTGAGTATTTCCTGTATTCAAGGTAGTTGTGCTGTGACCTTATTTTAATAGATATTTACTGAGCACCTTCTGTGTACAAAGGTTTTTTGTTATCGTGTGTGTGTGTGTGTGTGTGTTCCTGAAAGATTTCCCAGCCTACTTTTGGGGGGCATGGAAATAAGGGAGAGAGAATGTGTCCTTAGACCCTTGAGTCTTCCGTTCCTGTAGTAAATTGCATTTTAACCTTTCTGGACTGCTTGTCATGTGGTGTAGGAGGAGCTGGTGTTCTGCCCTCCAGGTGGAGGGGTCAGGGGAGCAGGGCAGAATAATGAAAAGATGGGCTCAGGGACCCCTTTCCAATTCACTTTACTTACACTGAAAAAGACCAAAAGAAAAAAGAAAAAAAGGCAGTTCTCTGGGGCAAAGTACTGTGCTAAGTTAACTGTGGTGAATTAAAGGTTAATAGGGCAAAGCCTTGACACTCAAAGGGATAAGAATCTGTGGTGCTGACAGAAAGACAGACAAAAGGACAATCAGCTAAACCATGAACAGGGTGGGAGGAGGCACGAAGATAGTGAAGATAGGGTCTGCGTGTACCTTCCAGCCCCTAGTTTCAAACTGGTCACCGCAGGTGGGGTGAGCCTATCTTTAAAATCCCATCATTTGGGGGGCTGGGCTCAGTGGAAGAATCAGATGGTCCTTCCTGCTGAGAGATTTTATGACTCCTGTTACTCTGATCCTTTTGGGATCCAGAGACACACTGGAATATCCAAACTTGCAAGCAACCTGCGGGTCATTAGTCTATTAGCAAATATTTGAGTACTTACGTTTAATATAGGCTGCTATCAGGGAAGTAGACCCTAAGTATTCTGTCCTAAAGGACCTAACAGACTTTTTGAGATCAACATGTAAATTGACTGTTTGCATAGCAAACTTGAAAAAAGCCAAGAGTATATTCTTCCGAGAATTTGGCAACAAAAATCCTGCACTCATGAAATCGTGTCTTTCTATAGGTCTAGTATGTTCATCTTTTTTTTTTTTTTTAAAGATTTTATTTATTTGACAGACAGAAATCACAAGTAGGCAGAGAGGCAGGCAGAGAGGCAGGCAGAGAGAGAGGAGGAAGCAGGCTCCCTGCTGAGCAGAGATTCCCGATGTGGGGCTTGATCCCAGGACCCTGGGATCATGACCTGAGCCAAAGGCAGAGGCTTTAACCCACTGAGCCACCCAGGTGCCCCTAGTATGTTCATCTTTTTACCTTGGCCTCCAGTAATTCCTGGTAACTGCTTCATCCCAACTTTTTGGTACAGTGATCTTTTTCTTCTCAAATTATCTCCAGCTTCCCTCTTGAATTCTTTCTAAACAACATTGTCTTATTTTTTGTTAAGAACTTGAAAGCCCCCTCAAATCCTTTCTGGAATTAGGCCCCTTATAAAAGATACACAGGAAATAGGTTGTAAACTTTCTGTGCATAGCATAGAGGCCCCTATACTTCAGAGCAGAGAAAAAACCCACAGAGGGTGAAATCAGGAATGTACAGAGATAACATGAACTGGCCTTGTGTCGTGGACTGGGACTCGCTTGGGCCGAGAAGACTTCCAACCAAGGCTTCCTCCCAAATTGAGAAAAATGGTGTAAGTAAAGGTGTGAAGGAAAACCAACCAGGAATTTGCTAGCTCTCCCTCTAGAATAGTTTCATTCATTCACAGAATTGCTGCCTGAGCATTTTACTGTGTCCATGACTTCACTAGGGTTCAGGAGTCGGACTGCACTGCATCCCTGCCATTCTTTCAAGCATTCCTGGAGTTTTTTCACCTGAGCTGAACTTGATTGTAATCTTCTTCGAGGCTAAGAATGTGACTTTTTTTTCTCTCTCTGCATCCCCACCTCCCTGCAGGCTCAGGCATGGTCTATAGATGACATTTCTCTCCAAAGGCTGTATTGGCCATTTCTTTACCCTTTCCCTCCCTGTCCTCTCTTCCTCTGCATGCACCTCTTTGAGCCGCTCAGAGCCTTTCACTGTATGAAAACGACAGGGGAACTACAGGGGAAAAACAATCTTTCATCAGTCACTTTCTCTTGAATATGAATGTAGGTCACTGTTCATTTTTCTGGGGGTCTTTGCACTTTATTTATTTATTTATTTATTTATTTTTTTTAAAAGATTTTATTTATTTATTTGTCAGAGAGAGAGGGAGAGAGAGCGAGCACAGGCAGACAGAGTGGCAGGCAGAGGCAGAGGGAGAAGCAGGCTCCCTGCCGAGCAAGGAGCCGGATATGGGACTCGATCCCAGGACGCTGGGATCATGACCTGAGCCGAAGGCAGCTGCTTAACCAACTGAGCCACCCAGGCGTCCCTATTTATTTTTTTTAATTATTTATTTATTTATTTATTTATCTGAGAGAGAGACAGTGAGAGAGAGCATGAGAAAGGAGAGGGTCAGAGGGAGAAGCAGACTCCCCGTGGAGCCGGGAGCCCGATGTGGGACTCGATCCCGGGACTCCGGGACCACGACCCGAGCTGAAGGCAGCTGCCCAACCAACTGAGCCACCCAGGCGCCCCTTTAAATTTTTATTTATTTATTTATTTATTTGAGAGGTCTTTGCACTTTAAACCTCATTATGGAATGAAAGGTTTTGTCCACCATGAGAGGATTTCAAGCCCAGACAAGTGGGTGCTGGGGGGAATCGGGTCCTGGTGCTCCTGGAAACACACCACCACCTCCTCATGCAGCCACTCTTGGCCTGGTGGGTCCGCACAGTCCTGAGAGTCTAGAGCTTTTTTCCTGAGTGTGGTGACTGAAGTCACAGCAGCTCCGCCTGAGCTACCTGCCAGGCTGACCTGCACTTGCTCTGGTGTTTAAAGGTTCACTGTTTTCCAAACAGAATCCTTGCTTCTCTACCCGTCTACACATGCTCGTTATTATAAGGCGGGATTCTCAACCTGAGCGCTACTGATGTTGTGGGCTGAGTAATACTTCGTCATGGGTGCGGTCCTGTATGTGGTAGGGTGTTTGTCACTATCCCTGGCCTCTACCCAGTCCGTGCCAGTAGTGTCCCCCCCGCCCCAAGGCATGACAATCCGAAATGTCTCCAGTTGTTGCCAGATGTCTGCTGGGGAACAAAATCACCCCTGATTGAGACCCAGTGTTTTAAGGGGTATTGGTGAATATGTACCCTTCTCTATACCTTCTTACTTTTCTGGGAGAGGCTTTGTTTAACATAACTTGGTTCTTTTCAATAATGGCGACTTAGTAAATGTGAATTGAACTTTGTGGAACTTCGCATATGAATAATTTCAGAAATCAGCAAAACATTCTTTGTCATCTTACATAGTCTAATCTGCTCGTGGTGTTAAGTCAATCTTTTGAGGCAAAAAAAATAAATAAATAAAAAATTAAAAAATCCTCAAATTCTTCCCCCAGCATGTGGCTGATTAACATACCAGACCTGTGGGCCACAGAGCCACCACTGGCAGCCACCATTGCCCACAGGGTCATCCTGGCTGCTTGGGCAGTGATTGGTGGGCAGCAGTGGGGAGGGAAGTGGGGAGAGGATCTAATTCTGGTGGGACAGGATGCTTATGTAATTTAGGGGTCCTCTTTAAGCAAAAGACGGAATGACCAGGTGAAACTGTTGCTAGAGCATTGGAAGGATTCTGCAAGAGGGATTTGTTTCATTAGCTTCGAGTAAAGCTGCCTCTGGGAAAGAGGAGAGGAGTGACAGGACAGCTGTGGCTGTAAGAACAGGAAAGTAGAGACTTTCTTCTACCCATGACCTGGCAAGAGCTAAGAGAAGCTTCTTGAAGACTTAGCGTGGATCAAGCTAGAATTGTTAAATGCAGGGTGGCCTGTACTTCTGTTACTGTCTGTTCTCGGAAAGAAACTCTCATAGCTTCAGCAACTCCAGGTCAGCTCCCACAGTATGTTTGTGGGGCAAGGTTAGTTCAAGTTTAGCAGGAGGCTATGTGAGCTCCTCTAGTGGATAGAAGTACCTTAACACACATTGTAAGCGAGGTTGGCCCAGTGCCCAAGTTATTGATTCAGAAAGTGAATGAAACTCTTTTGTTCTGCATATTATAATGGTATGGGGAAATTTTTCAGTAAGATTTCATTGATTCATACTTCTATTATATTCATACTTCTAAATGAGACATCTTATATTGCAACAGGCTAGATAGGAAATGCCTTTTGGGGGCATGGGTAGGCAAATAATTGAAGTATTTGAAAACTTAAGACAATAAAACAAGGGCACCTGGGTGGCTCAGTGGGTTAAAGCCTCTGCTTTCAGCTCAGGTCATGATCCCAGGGTCCTGGGATCGAGCCCCACATTGGGCTCTCTGCTCTGCTGAGAGCCTGCTTCCCCCTCTCTCTCCCTGCCTGCCTCTCTTGCCTACTTGTGATCTCTGTCAAATAAATAAATAAAATCTTTTAAAAAAATAAAATAAAAAGATAATAAAATAAACTAGAAAAAAAATCTCTAATTTCAGACTTTTCATTCATTCAGTCTTTTTCCTTAATATAAATCAGCCTACCTTCAGTGAGGAAGAAAAAGTGCTGTGATTATTGGTTTAGTATTTAAATGTGCCTGACTGTATGTAAAAATGAACTGTCAATAAGTCAATGTCTAGATTTAACAAAAATAAAAAGACTCTCTACAAGAAGATTTATTGTAGGAGGGATTTAAAAAAAATAGGTAGTTTTTCATTTGTGTTTAAATGGATTTGATTTTTATATAGAGTTTTTTGTATAGAGTTTTATAGAGTCAAGATCTGTTTGGAGATTTTGGGTCAAATCTGCATGCAAGCACAGAGATTATAACCTGCAAGGGATTTGGGGCATCAGTGAGCAGCTCTCTTTGGCCAATTTTATAAATGGGGAAACTGAAGCTGAGAAGTTAGGTGGCTTGCCAGGGCTACATAGAAGTTAGTGCCAATGCTGGGTGAGGGGTCAGGAGTTTGTCCCATCGCCTTTGGCATTTGTTGTCACTGGAATATTGTTCTGACTTCCTGGTTGCTAGAACATATTAGTGGAGGGAGGTCCAGGCAGGAGAAGAGTTTCTAGGTCATCTAATCCTGGTAGCACTAACCTTTAATTCACACTGATTACACCTGTGCCAAAGGTGTGTGTGCATATGAGTAGTATTGAAAAGAACCAGGAAAAAACAGAAAGAGTTGGATTAGTGGAATGAGATTATTTTACAGAACTTCCTACACACGGAGTGGTGAGTATGGTTAATAACACTGGATTGTATATTTGAAAGTTATTAAGGGAGTAGATCTTCAAAGTTCTCATCACAAGAAAAAAAATTGTAACTATGTGGTGGTGGATGTTAACTAGATTTATTATATTTCACAATATATATACACTATCACAATATATACAGATATTGAATCATTACATTATATACCTGAAACTAATACAATGTTTTATGTCAATTAGATCTCAAAATTTTTTTTAAATAAAAAGAACTTCCTTTAATGCTCTTTGATACTATCTTTACAGTAAATAATTAGAACAAAAACATTTATTTCCCTATTTAAAAAAGTACTACGTGTGCATTATGGGAAGTAGCAAAAAAAGTTTTTAAGTCATACCATGATCCTTTGACCCAATCATATTTTGCTATGTTTTAGTGTTTTTTTTCTCAGCTCAGTTTTTAAACACACTTGAGATCATACTGTACATATAATTGTAATTCATACATTTTTTCAGTTCATATTATAACAATTTCTGTATTTTTACGGACTCTTTGTAAACATGACTTTTTTTTCCCCAAAGATTTTTTTATTTGTTTATTTGACAGACAGAAATCACAAGTAGGCAGAGAGGCAGGCAGAGAGAGAGAGGGGGGGCGCAAGCTTCCTGCCAAGCAGAGAGCCTGATGTGGGGCTCGATCCCAGAACCCTAGGATCATGACCTGAGCCGAAGGCAGAGGTTTAAACCAACTGAGCCACCCAGGAGCCCCTGTAAACATGACTTTTAATGGCTACACAATTCAACACTCTGGAAGCCTGTTAATTGCAGTATTTTGTTGTTAGTGAACGTTGTTTTCTCCCAGTTTCTCACTGCTGTATTATTGCAATGAACAACTTTGTGTTCATACTTTTTCTATAATTTGGATTGTTTTCTTGGTATACATTTCCAGGTAGTGAAATTACTCAACCAGGAGTGGAAATGTACCATGCTAACCAATTGAGTTCCAAAAATGGAAATGATTTTACCACATCATTGATAGCATAGGGTATTTTATTTTATTATTATTTTTTAAACATTTTATTTATTTATTTGAGAGAGAGAGAGAGGGAGAGAGAGCATGAGAGGCGAGAAGGTCAGAGGGAGAAGCAGACTCCCCGTGGAGCTGGGAGCCGGATGTGGGACTTGATCCTGTGACTCTAGGATCGTGACCTGAGCTGAAGGCAGTTGCTCAACCAACTGAGCCACCCAGGCGCCCCGTTAGCATAGGGTATTTTATTTTATTTTTAAAGATTAATTTATTTATTTGAGAGAGAGAACAAGAGAGTGGGAGAGTGCAAGCACAGAGGGGAGGGCGGAGAGAGTCCCAAGCAGACTCAGTGCTGTAACCCACCTGGGGCTCGATCCTGAGACCATGACCTAGATGAAACCAAGAGTCAGACACTTAACTGACCGTGCCTCCCAGGTGCCCATAGGGTATTTTATTTCTTAAAAATTACAATTTGGTAAGTGGAAAATGTGCCACTATTGCTTTCATTTGCATTTTGGCTACCAATATGGCTAAACATTTCTCAATAGGATTGTTACCTGTTTGTATCTTTTGTTATCTATTTTTCTATTTGGGGTTAGTGGTTTAAAAAATTGATCTGCATGTATAAAATCTATTTTTTAAAAAGGAAAGACAGGAATGCCTGGGTGGCTCAGTTGGTTAGGTGACTGCCTTCTGCTCAGGTCATGATTTGGAAGTCCCGGGATGGAGTCCCACATCAGGCTCCCTGCTCGGCAGGGAGTCTGCTTCTCTCTCTATGAAGAATTCTGTCCAACCCTAATGTTCCACAGTTCCAACATACCAGGTGCTGTGTTTTAGGCTAAACTCTCTTTGTTCATAGTGGTGGAGCTGTGTCTTTGGTTCCTGAAACAAAGTTGGGTGGACAGGTTCCTTGATCCCCTTCGTATCAACCGGCATATAGTGAGCGCTTACTTAGTGCTTAGTACTTAGTACGTCACAGGTGTTAATTCTCAATCCTTCACAGCTTGTGAAGTGGGAACTGTTTTACCATATCCATTCATGTATGAGGAGAGTGAAGCACTGAAAGGTAAAATAACCATAGTCGCCTGTTCTTTCAGAAGAGTTTGATCACCAATTCCAATGCAGGGGGCCGTTCTCCCCACACATTGAGGCAAATGTTGGACACCAGCTGATTGTCCTGCAATTCAACTCAATTCCTACTCTTACCTACTGGAGAGCATGAGATCCCACCGGTTACGGGCTCCAGCTCACAAGACCACTCTCCACCTCAGAAGCCAATTGCAAGCTTGTCATCCCTGCTCCTGACGGACTGGCTGTAAATCAGGGATTCCCACCTCCTACTCCGTGGGTTCAGTGAATTTGTTAAAGTGGTTCAGAACTCAGGAGACCTGTTGACTCATTAGATTACTGGTTTATTACAAGGGATATTCAAGAGTATGAATCAACAGCCTGATGAAGAGATACATAGGGTGAGGTCCCAAACAAAGGAGTTTCTGTTCACATGGAGTTTGGGGGCAGGCACAGTGGTATGCAGAAGCATTCAGGTTCCCCAAACAGGAGCTCTCTGAACCCCTTCCTTTTGTTTTTTTTATGGAGGTTGCATTACAGAGGCATGATTGACTAAATCATTGGCCATTAGTGACTGATTCAACCTCTGGTTCCTCTCCCCGCCTCGGAAGTCAGGGAGTAGGGCTGAAAGTTCCATCACTCTATTCATGGTTAGTTCCCCTGGCAACCAGGCCCTTTCCTTAGGTACTTTCCAAGAGTCACCTGATTAATGTAAATCCGGTTGTGGTAAGGAGTGGGACTTTTTTTTTTTTTTTAAAGATTTTATTTATTTGACAGACAGAGATCACAAGTAGGCAAGAGAGGCAGGCAGGGAGAGAGAGGAGGAAGCAGGCTCTCCGTGAAGCAGAGAGCCCGATGTGGGGCTCGATCCCAGGACCCTGGGATCATGACCTGAGCCGAAAGCAGAGGCTTTACCCCACTGAGCCACCCAGGCGCCCCAGGAGTGGGACTTTTTATGAATAACAAGCTACTTATTTCACTTTTTTGGCTCTGAAGTGATTTCAGGATCTGAGGATAAAGACCAAATATTATGACAAAAGTTGTTCCCATTGCTCTTCTTGCTCAGGAGATTTCCTAGGTTTGGGTGCTGTGAGCCAGGAACTATGGACATGAATAGGTTTTGGTCATCTGGCCAAATACATATTTCTCATAAATCACAACATTGCAACTTTTAACCAGGATTATACTATCTCTGGGTCTTCAGTAAGGTGACCTGCCTTAGTGGTATAGCTGCTCTTTGAAGGAGCTGAGCTTAGGGTTATTAGCAACTTCCTCAGAATTCTCTTGCCTATTTCTGGGAGAACTTTGTTTTGTAAGGTCATTTTACTATCTTAAATTTCCTTACTATAACTTCTTTGTCTCTTACCCTCTTTTCCATATTTTCCATCCTTTTTATATCTCCTAGCGACATTCTGTTAGTTCTTCTAACTTGTCTTCTAAATCACACTGTGTCTCTTCAGCTGTATCTAATCTGCAGATAAAGCCATCTGTTACACTCTTAATTTTAGTAACTGAATTTCAATTCTAAAATTTCTAGTTCTTTTTCAAGTCTTTAATGTTACTTTTATGTAGTTCCTATTTTCTTGTTTTGAAATGTTGAAGCCCAACTTGTACCTCCATGACCATAGTAAGTATAGTTGTTTTACATTCTGTATGTCGTAATTTTTCCATCTGGAATACTTATGCATCTGTTCTTTCTGTTGTTTGTTCTGATTATCATGCTGGTTCATATTTGAGTTATATCTCCCTATGTGCCTGATTATCTTTGAATGTGTGCTAGATATTGTTTTGAAAAAATATTTGCATAAATATCATCTCATCAATTTTAAGATGTACTTTTTCCCCCCCACACACTTTAATCTCTGAAATTCAGATGTGGTTTACACTTGATGGAGTCTTATATTTATAGTTGGTATCTAAAATAGTAGCTACCTAACATTTTTTATTTTTCTTTTTCACTGGTACCTAAAATAGTAGTGCAGTCATATAATTAGTGATATTTAAGATTGATGAAATGCAATAATTTGAGGCTCTGAGTGATCCTGGTTAAAAATGACAGGAGTTTTAGAGAGGATTTTAAATAGCTTCTTCAGGATTTTTTGGGGTACCAGGAATCCTGGATCGGTTTGAGGACTTTTAAGATTTTTTTTAGGTCATCCGTATGTCTGACGTCAGACTGGTTTATTGTTTGTTTTCTCTCACTCCTAGGGTCCTAACCATAAGTGTGAAGTGGTTTACTAGGCCTGTCACCTAGGGATGCCCTCGCCCCCTGACTGTGAGGCTGCCGGAAGTGCTGCTCGGCTTCTAACTTCCTCTTTTGGATTCACGGTCCATCTTCCCCGTGAAAGTAGCCCTTTATACCCAAGCCCCCATCTCTGGACCTCCTTCTCCCAGATCTTTTTTTTTTTTTTTTAAGATTTTATTTATTTATTTGACAGACAGAGATTACAAGTAGGCAAGAGAGGCAGGCAGGGAGAGAGAGGAGGAAGCAGGCTCTCCGCAGAGCAGAGAGCCCGATGTGGGGCTCAATCCCAGGACCTGGGATCATGACCTGAGCCGAAAGCAGAGGCTTTAACCCACTGAGCCACCCAGGCGCCCCCTTCTCCCAGATCTTAACTCTGAAGTCCCTCCCCATCTTGTTGGCTTTAGGAAAAATATAAAAAAATATTTCCTGTAGGTTTCTTTGTTGTGTTCATTGGGAAGTTTGGTTCAAATAACCCAGTTCACTGCAGCTGGAGGAGGCAGAAGTGAGTCTGATCTAGCTTAGAGACCGACAGGAGAGGAGCACAAAGCACCTGCTGCCCTTTGCCTGCCCATGCCCAGAGAACTTTCTCCACCACTCCCAATATGTCATCCTGGTCCTAGCTGGAAAGCTGAGGTTGGGATGAATACATTCCTGCAAACCGCATCCAGCTAAATGTAGATCTGTTTCCCTACATAGAAGAGACCAATCCCTTAGGCTTTTCCTAATAAGGCAGGGGAGTTGGCAGAGAAAGCAGTTGCAGGAGTGGCATCTGGAGCCCCATCAGTCATCTGTCTCCTCTGGTTTCTGCCTTCTCGTCCACAGCGGCCTGCAGAAAGATGCGAATTTAGGACCAAGGGACATGATAAGGGAAGAAGATGCTTTCTATTCCAGCAACTGTTAAGAAGGAAAGCGAGTAGACTGTATTTTAGCTAGGTAACATTTCTTCCATTCGACCTGGTCCCCAGCATTTCTAGATGGAAAGCAGAATATTTCACTCATGGCCAAGTCTAGTCCTTGTAGAGATTGAACTATTTGTGTCCCGGCTCAGGAGTCAGGGTGGCCTTTCCAGGGGACTCTTGTTGAATCTTATGTTTCCAAAGAAGCTTATGTAATCCTTCCTGGCTTTCCGAAGTCACATGCTTATCCATGTGTTCTCAGGATCACCAGCCAAATGTATTTTCCCCCTACTTTGCTCCAACTCTCATAGATGTTTTTCCCCAACCTTCCTGAAGCCAGAGAATTTTACAGTGAAAAAAATACATTTTCTGAGTTCGAAAAGGTTGGGCACAGAGGCACAGAACGGCGGGAAGCCCCTCTCCGTCACCCTCCTCCACTTACCTTAGCAGAGCATCCATTGCCTTTTTTTGAGGGAGGCTCTCATTTTTATTTTGGGGTCCCTTTCTCCCTGGGAACCTCACAGCTGTCCTCTCAGAAAATTGCTATCAGCCCAGGAAAGCACGGTCTGCTCTCACTGTTCAGGTGTGTAGCATTTGGGTAAAGCAAGGAAGGTCTGGCCAGTAGGGGTCTGCCTCTCTGGAAGGGGCCTGTTTTGTGGGAGGCTATCTCCACCAACTTTTTGGAGATCACGGAGATTTTCTTTTTTTTGTATTCCATGATGATTTATCCAGCTTATTTTTATTTTACTCTTACAGCATTTCACACACAGGAAAGATTATATATATAACTTAGTCCACTCTTAGCTAGAAATAGAAATCCTCCAATTGGGCTTTAATAACTGTCCTTAAAGGAACGAAGCTATCATTCCACTCCCAGGTAGTTCTAGATTGTGACTGGGGCCTTTGGAAGAAAGGATAAATGACTTAATTAATTTTGAAGAAGAAAGTTTTTCTATTCTCCCAGAAAATGAACCCTTCCATGATTATTTTTAGAGGCAAAACTACTAGAAAGCCCCACCAGCCATAAGAATTTATGAACCATGATGTCTGAAATCTCTTCAGGCTGAAATGAAGTAAATTAATTCCTGCAGCGTGATTCACTTTAGGGACAAGGCCACATTTCTTTTCTTTATCGGTAACGTAGGCTCTTAAAGTTTTTTCTAAAGAGGTATGGTTATTTTGAGATCCATCAAGTCTAGGTCTATATTCCTATGGTCAGATTTTCCATTAATTGGAATTTGAGTTTTTTTCCAGCCATTTTGAGACCATTTTGTCTGCTAATAAGAGATAATATGCTACAATTTCAGTAACATATGTGAGAACCATGGGGAGTTCAGACAAAGTTAGCCGAGCGAAGCTCTGTACTTGTCATACAGACCAGGACATTGCCTTCTCTATGTGGTGGCAATGGCACTTTTTATCAAACATTGAGAACTTTTTAGACGATTCAGAACAATAAAGCATTACAGCATCTTTAGCAGGAAAAAAAGGGACAAAGAGATTCAGAAATCTGAAATGATTTTATTTGTAAGAGGAGAATCAGGAAGATAATTGCAGTAAACCTCTTTAGAAGAGGAGGTAAGACATAGGTAACAATAGAGGAACTATACTGGACTGCTTTGAGCTTTCCAGATTGGAGGAGAGAAAGGAAAAATGTCTTGACCAGTTATTAGAGTTTTAATGCCCATCGTGTAGGACACCAAAGAGGACTTGAACAACCCACCCATCTGCTGTGTAATAAAGCCAGTGAAATGTGTGCCATCAAAATGACAGAGAGAAATTTAGGATGTATAGAATAAGGAGAAAGACCATTATTTAACAGTATGAGTGAGAGTATGTCTGGTAAATGGTCTTGGGCATGTCATGGCCTAAATAAGTGTTCATTTTTTTCTATACTGTACCATATTCTTGAGCTGAATGGAGAGTAAAGACAAATAAAAAGACTTAGGTCCTTATTAATTTTGTTGGATGAAGGATGACAGGGAATACACGCACAATGTGAAAATGCTTTTGGTTTATTAAACTACATCAGTTAAAAGCTCAAAGTCTTGTTTTTAAATTTTTGTGTATGCCTTCATTCTTCAAAAGTTATTCAGTGGATTTGTTAATCCTGAACCCCTCTCCCTGCCCCCCCTCTTTGTGTGTGTGTGTGTGTGTGTGTGTGTGTGTGAGCTGTCTTTGAAAGTGAACCTGAAATGCATTTATGGAACAAAGGAGGTAAAAAGGAAAAAAATCCCTTGACTTCTCTATTCAATTTATTCAGAAGCAGGTCCATAGAACCAAAGGTTTATCAGTCCTTTAACGGCTGACTTTTCTCTTATTTAACCAACAAACAATGCAGTGTTTTGCCCAGCACCGCTGAATCCAGGAATTGGCTCCCATAACATATTAAATAACTTGCTGTGTTCCCCCCTTTCCTATTGGTAAGAAATAATAATAGCATTATTATTTAATTATCACCACTAAAAGCAATGTCCAATTTCAGTAATCTAAAACTATATTGCCTTAAACTGAGATTATTTGAAACAAGATCTTTCCTCTCCAGTAATAGATACCTGGAAAAGAAGGTGTCTAGCTCTAGATAGATGGGGCAGATACAGGACCGTGTATATGTACAGTGATGATTATGTGCTACGTGCAAGCTTTTTTCTGGAAGGACACAGAAGCCATTGTTAGTAGTGGTAAAGTAAGAAGCAACCGGGGATTGAGGGGGTAAGGGAAAAGATTTTTTATTTTATACCTTCTTATACTGCTTAAAAAATAAGCACATATTTTTTTTAAAAAAGATTTTATTTATTTGACAGAGAAAGGCAGGCAGAGAGAGAGGAAGGGAAGCAGGCTCCCTGCTGAGCAGAGAGCCCGATAAGCACATATTTTTATTTAAGAAGTAAATAAGGGGAATTAAGAAGGTGAGAGAAAGGAAGAAGCTACTGTAGAAGATCCCATCAGCTCTGAATTTTATCTCCAGATGCCTTTCTCAGTTGGAAATACTGGTTTTTACAGATCACCAGATCAAAATTGTTAGGGACACAGGCTCAAGTAGATCGTCCCTGGCTTTGTGTAGCATTGGTGTCTTCTCTGAGCCTTCCAGTGGCCTGTCCAGGACATTGCGTCCATATTGTATGATACCCACTTGACAGATGGGAAGCCTTGAGCTTGGGGAAGATAGATGGCTGGTCTTAGGCCATGTTGTCAGGACTTGGGAAGTTTAGAACTAGGAGCCACGTTCATTGTTCCTTTAACTCTAACTTTACTAGAAACTTTTTTTTTTAACTAGAAACTTTAATAGAACTGTTCTATTGCTTCTGGACATTCTTTCCTAAATGCTCCAAGCTGCCTCCTCTCTGTTTTCATGCCATAACATCTGTTTCCTTCTCCGAAAGCATGGTTAGATGTATAATTGTTTTCCTTGTTAATATTATTCGCATAGGCCATTTCTCTGCTTTCCGCAGGCTTGTGGCATCGAGGACATTATGGTGTGTTTATTAGTTACTTAATCTTTGTTTTATGGAATTGGTTACTCAAGGTACTTTCTCCCAAATAATTACCCATTTTTAGGAAAACAAAGTAATAAGCTTAGCCATTTCCACCAGGCTAATGTCATTGTCCACAAGCAAATGAGAACCACATGATGTTTGAACTGGAAGAAAACCATCCTTGCAAGGACTTATTCTCTTGTTTTGTAAATGAAGAACGTGCTGGTCAATTAACTTGTTCTGGATCACATAGGGAACTGGAGGTGACATGGGACCCAGAGCCCACTTATCTTAACTTCCAGCCCAGCCCTCCTCCTGATGCAACAGTAATTACAGAGAATAATTCTCTAGGGCATCAGGCATGTAGATGAATGGTCAGTGGTGGCCAAAAAAAAAAAAAAAAAAAGTCACAGTAAAAACAGCAACTGTGCAGAGGTAATCTGAAAAAGAAGAGGAGGTGTTGAGCTTATTTTTCCAAGTTTTAATGAGTGGTTTTTCAGGCTTACCTCTTAAAGCACACTTGCCCTGTAAACATCAGCATTTCCAGAAAAGGATTTATAATAGGAATCCTTTAGATGAAACATACCCCAACTATATTTCATTCACCATAGAGTAAAAATCTCCCTCACTTGCTGGGCAAATCAAGGCACACAGCATCAAAGTTGTGAAAGGAATTTTTTAAAAAAGATTTTATTATTTTATTTTCTTCCTTATTTGACACACAGAGAGAGTGTGCCTGTGAGCACAAGCAGGGGGAGGGGCAGAGAGAATGGGAGAAGCAGTCTCCCCGCTGAGTAGGGAAGCTTGAGTAGGGACTATGGGAGCCCTGAGGGTCAGATTCACTAGTGAGAATGCCATTTTTATGAATTGTGTACCTTTGGTGGCACCTGCTATCAGATTCATACAGTCCTCGGAGGCACTAGCTCCTGTAGGCAGTGTTGTAAAGGATGTCACGATAATGGATGTCTCTGAAAATTCCGTGTGTGTGTGTGTGTGTGTGTGTGTGTGTGTTACACAGACATGCCCAGGCTCCAGCCCTAAAAACTGATTTATGTGGTTTGGGGTGGGATCCAGACATCAAGATTTAAAACCATGGTTCCCCAAATTGGCTGCACATTGGATTCTCCTGGGGAATTTTTAAAATCCTGATGCCTGGTTCTGACTCCCCAGATTCTGGTTTAATGGGTCTGGGGTCTGGAGTAGACATCAGAATTTTTTTCAGAGCTCCTCGTGCGATTCTCATGGAGAGCCGAGGTTGCAGTCCATGGTTGAATGAGACCTGGCTAACCTCGTGCATAGCAGGTGTTCAGTAAAAATAAAAGTATGAAATGAAAGCTAGATGTAAGGGTTTATAAGAGAAGCCAGTGCTAAGAAGTCCATTTCTGGTTCTTTGGACATTTCTGTAGGCTTGGACGTGTTATGCAGTGATTTGGGGTGGAGTGGGCAGCAAAACCTAATAATTCAGCTCTCCAGTGGAGCTTGCAGCCAGAACCGACAGCCAGGGTCTTCCTGATTGCTCTGCTGCATTTTCTCTACCTGTCATAGGAGTGGCTGATCTGCCTGTCATACTCCTGATGTGTCTGTCTCACACTGTCCTTTGGAGAAAAACAATCAGAAACTGGCTTGTAAGAGCAAGGTGCTCCAGCCCTGGATGTAGCCCGAGGTGAACTCTGTCCCATTGGCAAGGCTCTGCGAGAGCCCGCCCACTGCTCAGGGTTCCTGAGAGCTCCCTGAAGCACAGAGTTGCCTGGTTTCCTTGGTTCCCTAGGTGATTCTTGTTTAGTCCAAGGGGTACGGGGAGGGGAAGTATTTCCGCATCTGGCCCCAGCCAGTGTAGCTGCTTGCAGCCGTGGGGAGGCTCCACCATCCTGGAGAAGGGGAACTTGCTGGGCAGAGAGTTCACCGGAGCTGCTTACAGAGCTGAATCTGAACTGCTCTTCTGTGCTCTTGGAAGGCTCCCAGGGCACTGGTTTTCACACTTGAGTGTGCATCGGCGTCCCTTAGAGAAGTGCTAAACTACGGATTCCTGGGGTGACACCCAGATTCTCTGATTCAGTAGGACTGGGGTGGGGCCCCAGAATTGGCACTTCTAACACCTTCTGGGGTGGTGCTGACTGCTGGTCTGGGGACTGCCCTGTGAAGGAAGCACACAGATGGCACTTGTGGTGTTTAGGGAAAGGACATTTTTGGGTGGCTGCAGATCTACCTAATGGTTGCAAGATGAAGAGTTAACATGGCCTCCCAGCCTGGGGCTTCCGTGGATCGCACAGGGGAGGAGGCAGTGTGGCTCGGAGGTGGCTCTCAGGAGCAGATGGAGCCTGGAGGGGAGAGCTCGGAGGATGGGTAGGGGTTTGCCAGGTGAGGAGAGGAGGCTGTGTTCCGGGAGCAGTGCGGGCAGAGCTGGAAGAGAACAGGAGTGAGGCTGCTGTGGGGTGCACACGTGAGTTAGGGTGATTGATGGGGAGCGAGCTTAGTCTGGAGAGCAGGCAGAGGCCTGATCCCGGTGCTGGTCCTCCAGGCGGAGGAGTCCGGGCAGGTCTGAAAGCCAGGCAGTTCCCTGGGGGGTTTCATGCAGGAGAGTAACATGATCAGATTTGCTGATGAGTTGGGAAAGGGCCTGGTGGGAGCGTGCATCTGCAGGAGACCCAGGAGGCTGTCACAGGAGTCCCCTTGGGACGTGACGAGGCCACAGGGGCGTGACCTCTATGTCATCTTGTCCTTGCATCACCCTCTGCCTCTGCTCAGCATTTCCATCTTTTCAGAGCCATTTCCAGTAGGCGCCTTCACTGGCTCTTTGAACATCTCCTGCATATGCTTGTATGTGGACCCAGGCATTCTATGTTCCCCCTACTCAGACTGTTTCTCAGGGAAAAGTAAGTTAAAATAAATGTCAAGGTCAGCCTTGAAGCAGGAGAGCCCTGAAGGGCCAGCATGAAGGGGCAGTCCCACCTACTTAGCCTGAATGAGGGCCGAGTGGGTTGTATATCTTTGGGGAGCTCTGGGTTTTTCTTTCTTGGTTCTACCTGGGAGTCACGCAACCCTCTCCTGCTCCCATTCTGAGAACAAATTACAAACCTGAGTGAGAGGCCAGCCCCCCCAACCTCCCAGGCTTTTAGTTTGGGGGCTTACCCAGGCCAGTCTCCTAAATTCATAGTACCCTCAAAATGGCACCAGTGCTGGGCATTCTGGAGGCACGGGGGTTTCTGAATCAGGGCAGACCCCCTCCTTGCCCACTACAGTAGTGAATGCATTGTGCCTGCAGAAGGAAATTGTGTATGTGGAAGAGGGCCGCAGCGAGCTAATTGTTTAGTAGGCACAGGTGCAAAAGGTGTTGGCAGGAGCAAGTTCTCATCTGTCCTGGCCCATCGTAGAGAAAAATCAACACTGATGGATTTCATTTGTGGTACTTCTTACTTCATCTGGGAATGAAAATTTGATTTGTGGTTTCCTCTCGTAGGGCCCTTCATCACACCGTAATTGATACATCTCCAACAAGTGGCTCTTGAGGAAATCAATTCCTCCAGGTCTCATCATGATCCAGAGAGACTGATGGAGATTTGTGTAGGCTGTCTCCCTTGTTGTGCCCCTTCCTCTCAGGCTGTGGGGTCTCACCACTGGCTGAGTTAGAGCCTCCCCCAGAAGCTTTGAGTGGGCTGCTGTTGGGCAAGGCAGGGATCTAGACTGAAGACCAGCGTCAGTGAGCAGTCTGTGCTCTGAGATAATGACATCGAGAAGTGTAGGTCACCCATTCCAAGGTGGCTTTTGCTGCTTCAGACTAACACGGTAGATATGAGAACAGATTGCAGGATGGTGAGCTGGCAGCCTGCCTCAGATTGGAAGGCGGGTGAGAGCAGAAAGGAGTGGGCGTGACCCACAGTCCATGCTTGCCCTTGTTGCTGGTCAGGGGAAGAGAAATGCTGTCCAAGGAGACACCATCCGAATGCCTCACTGAGTGCTGTCCCAAACATTTTGCTAGTGACATGCCCAACTAGGACTTTTTTGCTACAGAGTTGCTAGAAACATTTGGCCAGATGTCCAAGGGGACTTTGTTCAAACTTTGGCTGGCTCATGCAAAGCTGCTTTTATCCCGATCCCATCTGCTGTCTGTCCCTGAATAAGGTTTGCCATACATGGGGTACCATCTTGGAAGTCTATTCTAAGGTCACGTGAAGGGGGCTGTGCCTTCTCTTTCTCTTTTTCATGATGTTTACTGTAAAAATGTCAATCTGAAAAAATAAAGTTATGAAATGTCAGCTAGTAGAAAAATTTCATCATTCTTTTAAAGCTCATTTAATATACTCTACCTCATTTGGTTACTACAAGAAGTCTGTAGAGTAAATAGGAGAGGTGTTACTGTTTTTGTTTTTTTTTAAGATTTATTTATTGTTTGAGAGAGAGAGAGAATGCAGGGGGTAGGGGCAGAGGGAGAAAGAGAGAGAAACTCAAGCAGACTCCACACTGAGCACGGAGCCTAACTCGGGGTTTGATCTCATGACCGCGAGATGACGACCTGAGCCTAAACCAAGAGTCGGATGCTTACCTGCTTAACCATCTGTACCAACCAGACACCCCAGGAGCAGTGTTATTATCTCCTTGTTGTAGATGGGAAACAGGCGCAGAGGGTGAGTACCTTGCCTGAAGTTCAGAGTAATTCAAAAGGTCAAGAGTGAGTTGGAGCTCAGGCTTCAAGTCTCTACCCTCAAAGCCTTTCAGCATATTTAACTTCTCAAGACTGCTGCTGACTAACAGATTTTAGCTATTTGCTGCAAGAAGGGTTTGGAATTCTGTCTAGATAGTTAATGATGTCATTTATGTCATTATTTCTGAGTGCTGTTTTTGTGGTGGAATGGTGAGACATTGCTGTTTGATTTATTTGCTCCTGTATAACAAACCACCCCAAAACGTGGCATCTTTTTTTTTTTTTTTTTAAGATTTTACTTATTTATTTGACAGACAGAGATCACAAGTTGGCAGAGAGGCAGGCAGAGAGAGAAGGGGAAGCAGGCTCCCTGCTGAGCAGAGAGCCCGATGCAGGGCTTGATCCCAGGACCCTGAGACCATGACCTGAGCCGAAGGCAGAGGTTTAACCCACTGAGCCACCCAGCCCCAAAACCTGGCATCTTAATACAACAATACTTATTCCAAAAACTGTGTAATTTGAGCAGTGCTTGGCTGGGTGATTCTTCTGCTCCATGTGGCGTCACGTGGGACTCATTTGGCTGCCCTCAGCTACTGACTGTGTTGGGCTGGGCCAGAAGGTGGGAGAAGGCTTCCCTTGCCTGTCTTGTGTGTCCGTGCTCCTCCATGTGGTCTCTTTCTGGGTCTGGCTTGGGCTTCCTCACAGGATGGTGGTTTCAGGGTAGCCAGGCTTTATGTAGAAGGAAGAATTAGAAATTGCCAGTTCTCTTAGGACCCGGGCTGAAAAGTCCTGGAGTAAACATCATCTCCACCACCTTTTGTTGGACAAGGTCATGAGGCCTGTCCAGACTCACAGGGAGAAGGAGACTCCACCTCCTGAGGGGTGAGTGGCATGCACATACAATGTTGGGAGAAGTGGTTGGTGGGCTGCTTAGGGGTCTGGCAAGCACAGTAACATTCCTGTGTCCACTTGCTGAGAGAAACAAAGCATTTTTACTACAATGTCCCATCCCTAGATACACGGAAGACTGTCTGTTAAGTATACCAAGTGTGTATGAGATGTTTTTGAACAGCAGGTGTAGCCCAACAGGAACATATGGGCGAGGAGCAGCTCTAGAACATGGGTCCTCTGGCTGGTTGCCAGTCCAGGCCCCCAATGGGCTTCTCTCTGGGACCATGCATAGACTCAGGAATCATGGCCTTGGTCCAAAAAATTACTTGATGCATCCAACCCAAACTCAATTCAGACAGACATTTATGGATAGAGGAAAGACTTGGAGAAATGACCATAAAGGTAGCCCATTAGATGGTAGAAGAATATGAACTCTAAATGTCATGTCATGATAATGGTGCATGTGGAGCCTTTTGGACCCACATGAATGTTCAGATCCAAATAACATGGTCAGTGCACTTTTCCAGCTGCTCGTAACTGGGAAATGATCCTTTCTTTTTGTTCCGGCCCATTCATCCAACCCCATGCTTCCTGAGCAAGCTTTTCTTGGCTCCTGATTGCATCGAGAGCATTGGGCATTGGGCCTCAGATTGTAATTAAGAGAGAATTCACAACTGCTGCTTCTCTGGTTCTGCGGGGTTGTCCTCTCACCTGCTAATTTGCATTGCCAGTATAACTGTAGAACTTTCTGTTCTTTTCAGAGTTTTCAGATGGATTATTGCATATCATTTTCATGGCAACTTCATTAAGATAACACTGAGTAAGATTACTCCCTTGTAGAAAGAAGGAGATTTGAAGTCCTAGAATGGCAGAGCAGTGGCAAATCCAGGCGTATGCTCTCCATTCCAGTGTTTTTCTTTCTCTTCCACACCTCCAGCCTGTGATACGCCTGTCCTAATGTCCAGGACAGGATGACCGGCTGTGATGAGGAAGGACCAATTTTGGGATTAGAGCATCTGTTAGTAACTTAATCATGGCGTTGGTCATGAAGTTAAGATACAAAGGTAGTTTTTTGTTGTGGTGGTTTTGTTTTGTTTTTTAAAGATTTTATTTTTTTTTGACAGACACATTGAGAGAGGGAACACAAGCAGCGGGAGTGGGAGAGGGAGGACCGACTTCCCCCAGAGCAGGGAACCCAATGCAGGACTTGATCCAAGGACCCTGGGATCATGACCTGAGCTGAAGGCAGATGCTTAATGACTGAGCCATCTAGGCACCCTCAAAGATTGGTGTTTTTAACTTGAATTTCAGCTAGTGGCAGAAAAACTTGCTCTTTGCAGCTAGTGGAGGGACCAGCAGGAAACACATTTTTACCCAACCCTGATAGTACCTTTCTCTGGGTGGGGATTTGAGCTTATCCACTCATGGCCCCAAGTGGCGTGTAGGAGAGGGATAAAGGCAGCTCTCACATCCACTGCTGAAGTACTTCTGTGAAGCCCACTTGGGTCAAAGCAGATCAGAAAGTGGGAGAGTTCAGCAGCCCTGCTCCATCAGCAACCCTGTGGACCCAGCCCAGAACACCTCACACAAGTTAATGAAGACACTTGCTCAGTAGCAACTAATGGTCTTTTCTGCTGTGCTAAAATTAGAGCTGAAAGGTAAACAGATAGAGCATTGGAATGGAATAACAATGTCATACCATACAGGAAAATTCTAGTGTGGATTAGTGATTTTCTTGTCCTTAGAGTTCTTCAGAGCTCTGCTCTGAGCTGTGTGGGAATGGGAGACAAGACAATGCATCTAACATGGCTGGTTCAGTACACTGTGTTGTCCTCACATAATTAATGTGTCTCCTCTACTCTCATAAGTGTTCAGGTTTGGGTGGTAGGTTTGGTCCCCCAAAGCATGGAGCTCAGCGTATCATGGGCACTCAGGATGGGTCAGTTTCCTTCCTTGGCAAGCCAGTAACTTCTGCGCGGGGGTAACCATCAAAGCGGTGTGTATTTTGCTTTTTATGAACCTATTCTTTTTTTTTTTAAAGATTTTAAAAAAAGATTTTATTTATTTATTTGACAAAGAGAGAGATCACAAGTAGGCAGAGCGGCAGGCGGGCCGGGGCGGGGGGCGGGAAGCAGGCTCCCTGCTGAGCTGGGAGCCCGATGCGGGACTCCATCCCAGGACCCTGAGATCATGACCTGAGCTGAAGGCAGTGGCTTAACCCACTGAGCCACCCAAGTGTCCCAAACCTATTCTTCTTGACGCTTGAGGTCAAAATCAGGGCTCTTTCCTTGATTAAGTTTTTCTTAATCACTTTCTTAAGAAGTGATAATGCTGAAACAGGTGAAGCGGACTACGAGTACATCATCATGAGCCCGAGTAGTGCATGGAATTGTTGAATCATAGTTTTGTATACCAGAACCCAGTATAACACTGTATATTAACTGTACTGCAGATAAAAAAAAAAAAAAGTGATAATGCTTTTTCACACTCTTCTTGGTACCATAATGGGCCTGACTTTTGCTGGCTTTGGATTCAGTCGAACCCTAGGGAAATGAGTCTCAGGTTCTTTATTGGTGAATCCGTAAAACCATTCAATAATATTGTCCACTGAATTTATAAGGTAGGAAATTACTTCTAATGTAGGACTTGATCTCACAGCAACCCTATTCAGTGGGAGAGTCTGGGGTACTAGAGATAAAGAGAAGATACCATTGCTAATTAATAATGCCACAAAAACTGGAACCTTTTGGTTCTGTGTCCTTCCTTTAATCCTGCCTGTTGTGGATGCTCCTGTATCTGGCCGAGTCATGTCGATTTAAGGTAATTCTTTTGGCACCCAGTAAAATTTAGGGTCCAGTGAAATTGATGAAGCTGTATCGTGTTGACCAAGGTGACAATGGAGAATTTGGCTACTCCAACATGTGCACTGTTTCTGGTTTATTCATCCAAGTGGCCAAGGGCAGCCTCTTAAACAAGCCTTGTATTTGTTTCGGGCATTTATAGTTTACAGAACATTTTATCTGCAGTATCTGTTTGATGCATCCAAAGAGGAAGTGTAAGGGACAGGTAAGCCTTAGAGGTCTGGCTCTCACCATTCTTCCCTGAGAGAGGAGGAAGGCGGCTCAGAGAGATGAAGGGAGTTGCTCTAGGTGGCACATCTGGTAAATGGTACCACATGGTTTGGAGCTCAAATATTCTGATATTTGACCCCCCACTGGCCTCTCATTCCTGATTTCCAGGAGCTTCTCCAGTGTGTCATCAAACTTGGGAGAGACGGTTTGATTCTGAGGCCACAGAACTCATGATGAGCGCCTCATAAAATGCTGAGATTGATTCTCCTCTGGGAATAGGGACAGGTATGGTCTCTGACTGCCACAGTCCTGAGAAATGTAACAGCCTCTTCCAGAGCAGGGACGGTTTTAATCCACTGAAATGGCCTGGGAAAGTAATTAAGCAGCTCGTTGTTAAGTGGAGCCAGTGGGTAGAAGGCAACGAGAGAAGGGGAAAGCACTTAGGAATGAGAGTGTTCAAAAACACTTAAGAAAAAAAAGCCTTAAAAGGGTTAGAGCCCCTTGCCTCTCAGGAGTAAGAAATGGGGCTGGGAAAACGCTAGAGGTCCATAAGAGTTGAAGATGAAGAGAGGCCCAGGAAAGGGTTCAAGGACATGCCAGAGGACTCCCACAGGGACATTATCTGGAGAAGGGAGTACTTGAGGGGTGCAACAGATTTTCGATAGATACAAATCTCTGAAGCCTGGGGCTGGAGAAGAAACAGTCCTCCATGTGAAACTGAGGACGAAAACACCCAGCCTCTCTGAGTCAGAAGAATGCCATTTCCCCTCGCCGTGGACTTTGCTAGATCTCAACAAGTGAACCAAAGACGCAGGGCATTAGACCGGCAGAAGCTAGCAACTCGTATTGTGAGCAAGTGAGTTCTGTTGCCTCCTTTTGGTGTCCATCTCCTCTCCCTTTCTGTTTTGTTTTCTAACACCTGTGTGTGACTGAGGGCACAGCGTGGGTTATATTTCCATACATCACTTAGAGGCTTTGTCTCCAGGCAAGCTGGGCACTAACTGATGGAAGGAAGAGAGAATGTATTGATTGATGGAGGCAAGAGGGTGGTCATGCCTGTTGTTGTTGTCATAACTTTTTTTTTTTTTTTAAGATTTTATTTGCTAGAGAGCGAGAGCACGAGCAGGGGGAAGGTCAGAGGGAGAAGCAGACTCCTTGTGAGCAGGGAACCTGATGTGGGTCTTGATCCCAGGCTCCTGGGATCATGACCTAAGCTGAAGGCTGACCCTTAACCAACTGAGCCACCCAGCCACCCCTCTTCATAAATTTTGAAGGAATTGACTTAGAGTCATTGGATCTTAGAACTGAAAAAAAAGAAAAAAGGAATCCCAGAGACTATGCACTCCAACTTTTCCTGTAATGCAAGCATCTTTTCTGTAGCTATCAGAATAGATGGTTATTCAGACATTTTTGGAACCCTTTGAGAAAGAATGTCCTGGCTGGTCCTCCCATCCATTTCTTGATTTTTTACCCATTGACCCTTACTTGGCACCAGCTATGTACCCGATGCTGGCACGAGTCCTTTATGATTACTAGGCCATTGGTCCAAGACAGTTTTTTGTTTTTTGTTTTAAGATTTTTTATTTACTTATTTAAGAGAGAAAGACAGTGAGAGAGAGCATGAGCAGGGGGAAGGGTGGAGAGAGAAATAGACGCCCTGCCGAGCAAGGAGCCCCATGTGGAACTTGACCCCAAGATGGTGGGATCACGACCTGAACTGAAAGCAGACACTTAACTGACTGAGCCACCCTGGTGCCTGATCCAAGACAATTTTTATCCCTGTTTTACAGATGAAGAAAACTGAGGCACAGAGAGGTTAAGTGACAATGCCCACAGCCATACAGCTAGTAAGTCACAGAGATGGGATTGGAACCCAGGCAGCCTGTCTCCCCAGTCTGTGTACTTCACCACCAGTTTTGCTGCCTCTTTCAGGTCATCTAAGTGTTTATGAACCAACGTTGGCCCGTTGAAGTTTCTACCCCAGGATCTTTCACATGATGATTCATTAAATTATCTTCGGACAAACCATCATGTTTTTTCATTATCTTTTCTTCTCCAGGCTGGCAGTCCTTAGTTTTTCCAGCAATTTCTCTTTTGGAATGATTGCCATGCTCCAGATGCTTCCTCTGGTTGCAAGCCAATTTTGGACAGCCTGGCAAAGAGCACCTTTGGTGGCTAAGGTCCGGCCCACCTGCCTTGGGATCTCAGCCTCCTTACTTAACTAGCTATATGTACTTGAGCAGACACTTTATTGGTCTGTCTGAGCAGAGGGTCCCACATTTGTGAAATGGGACTAATTCTAGACTCCCTGATTTGTTGTTGGAACTGTATAGCTACAATGACAACTACATTCATTCCCCCCAAAATTGATCTTTAGATTCACAGTCCCAGTCGAAACTTTAGCAGGCGAATTTGAAGAAACTGACAAGCTAATTCAAAATGTATATGAAAATGCAAAAGACCTATAGTGGCAAAATGATATTTAAAAAGAAAAACAAAGTTAGAGGACTCATCCTGATTTCAAGACTTACTCTAAAGCTATAGTAACAAAGATAGTGATACCAGCATAAAGAAAGACAGATCCATGAAACAGAATAGAGTCTGCCAGTAGAACTACACATCTATAATTAACTGATTTTTGACAATGACGGGAAGTCAGTTTAACAAGAAGGGCTTTTTAACAGGTGGTGCTGGGAAAAAAAAATCTCCCTGTTAATAAGATGAACCTTGACCCTGACTCCACTGAACATATAAAAACTAATGAGTTAGAGCATAGAATTAATGGGGAAGCTAAACAGAGAACTTGAATAAGAAAACATAGGAGGGGTGCCTGGGTGGCTCATTTGGTTGAGTATCAAACTCTTGATTTTGGCTCGTGATCCTAGGGTCGTGAGAGTGCATACTTTTTCCATCTTAGCACTGAATGTGGGGCCTGCTTTGAATTCTCTCTCTCCCTTTTTACCCTCCCCCTACCCTTCCTCCCTCTCTCTTCTCTCTTAAAAAAAGATACACTAAGAAAACATGGGAAAATATCTTTGTGGTTGTGGATAGTCAGATTAGTCAGAGATTAGGACATTAAAAACACTAATCACAAGAGAAAAATAATATATTGGACATGATCAAAATGAGTATTTCTTTTCATCAAGAGACGTTATTAAGAATACGAATAGGGAATCTGTAGATTGGGAGGAAATTCTTGCAAGAAATTTAAACAAGTAAGACTTAATATGTAATAATCAACTCCCAGAAGTCAATAATAAAAAACCAACAATCCAAACAAAACGTGGGCAAAAGACTTGAAAAGATATTTGACAAGAGAAGATATACAAATGGGCGGTAAGAAGGTTACATCATTTGTTGTAAGGGAAATGCAAATTAAAACCACAAGGAGATACTGTTCATCACTGCTAGAATAGCTAAAATCAGAAAGACTGGCAATATGAGATGTTGGCAAGAATATGGAACACGTAGGATGTTTGAACAATGCTTGTGGGAGTGTAAGATGATAGAACTGTCTTGGAGAACTGTTTTGGCAATTCTCAAAGTTAGACCTACATCCACTCCATGGCCCACCTGTTTCGCTTTTAGATCCTTATGTAAGAGAAATGAAAACATATGTCCACAGAAAGACTGATGAGAATGTTCACAGCAGCTTTGTTCATGATAGTCCCAATTTGGAATCAACCCAAGTGCCATCAGCAGAGGATGGGTAAAGAAATTGTGATATGATCATGGAAAGTGGAATAATACTCAGCAGTAAAAATAAAGGAAATACGGATCCATGAGATAGAATCTCAAAAACGTAATAGTGGGGGAAAAAAAGCCAGGAAAATAAAGTACTTCCTGAATGTTTCTATTTAAATAAAGTTCAAGAGTCAACAAAACTCACACACAGTGATAGAAATCATGAGAGTGGCTGCCTCTGTCGAGGATGGACGGGAATTGACTGGAAGGGGGCATGAGGAGACGTTCAGGGGTAACAGGAACGTTCGGTATCTTGATTGGGGTCATATGTGTGGACATGGCCATCAAAACTCATTACATAAAATACTTAATGTCTGTGTAAATTCTACCTCAATATTAAAAAATAATAGTGATCTCTGAAATTGAATATGTTGTGATTTACTCTAAACAGTATAAAGTGCCTTGGGGCTGTTATTCCCATGATTTAAACTTTCTAGTTCTACTAATGTGGCCTGGAGTTGCATTAGCTTTTTTTTTTTTTTTTAAAGCAGGAACTTCATTACACTCTTGCCATTTATGGAATTTGTGGCTAATGAAAATCGGCAAGCCTCTCTTCCTTTTAAGTGTGAATAGCTACCAAGCAGTGCTTCTCTCTGAAATACTTCTTTGTCTTAAGTGGGTCTATATGTAGCCCTTGAAGGAGTGAATAGATAAGCAAAGGTGGTATCTCAGGAGAGTAATGCTATAAATAATAATGATAGCTTACAACTAAATGGTACTTAGTGCCAAGTGCTCCTCTAGAACTTTACATGTATTTATCAAGATAATTCTCAGAACAATTTGATGGGATGGGCGCTGCCATCATCCCCATTTTACAGATGGGCTGATCTGGGGCACAGTGAGGGCAAATGACTTATCCAAGGTCATATGGTCAGTAAGGGATGGAGCTGGAATTCAAATCCTGGTCTGATCCGATGCCAGAATCTGAACCCTTAGCTCCCGGGCTGCACAGACTATGCCTGATCCCTGGTTTGCTTCTGCTTGATGCTTTGGCTCTTAATTGACTTGAACTGTCTCTGGTAAATCCTCTTCAAATAACTTAGCCTAGGAGATGCCCATAAGGAGCATCATACCAGAGCAGGAATGTCTTGTAGGACTCCTATGGGAGACCCTGTTTATGAGGGAGCAGCTGAGCCCAGTGAGGGAATGGCTCTCATGGTTGCCAGATCTCATTCCAAGTCCAGCCTTCCAGGTCTCTCTCCACACACCAGAGCTCAAAGAGTTCCTTAAATAGAATCAGTTATCCTTGAGGTTCATGCTTCTGTCCTGTGTATCCACCAAAATAGACAGACATCAGTGGCACAAAGTCAGATTGGGGAAGCACTGCTTGGTAGCAGTTCCTTCCTCAAAGGAAGAGATAATTGACAGTTATCATTAGTCACAAATTCCATAAATGGCAAAGAGTGTGGTGATGCTGAAAACACACATGCACACACACACCTCGGTCTCAAGCCACATTCATATGTTCAGATCATGAGGATAATAGCCCCGAAGCACTCATCACTGTTTAGAGTAAATCTTAGCATGTTCAATCTCAGATGTCATTATTATTATTTTAACATTGAGGTAGAATTTACACAGCTCTGAAGTATTGAGGTCAATGAGTTTTGAAGACGTTATGTACACCCATGTAACCATCTACTTCAATCAAGACGTACGAGAATGTTTCTGTCACCCCAGAAAGTCTTCTCATGCCCTCTTTTAGTCATTTCCCATTCACTCTCACCAAATGCCCATTTTGTTCCAGAGAGAAGAGGTTATCTGGACCAGATTGGGATTCTTCTTTACTCACCTTTACCAGGCTTTGTACATATCATGAACCCAGGGGAAGAGTCCCTTAGAAATGGGTGGCTTAGGCTGGAGATGACTCACTTCAGAGGCAGATCCGGTCTTATCAAATAGAAACACTAAAAGCTGATGTCCGTGCCTAATGGCCAGCCCTGGGTAAGGCTCACCTGTACTAAAATCATGATTCCTTCCTGCTCATCTTCTTTCTAGACCAATGGTCCCAGGGAGTCTGGCTAGAGCAAAGCATAGTTCCTGGTTTCACATCCCACAGGGAGCTGTCATGGAAGCATTTAATTAACTCTAGTTCCAGGTGGCGAGTTATAATTCTTATTTAGAAATTTGAATGATCTGCTTTTTTAATAGTCTATGTCAAGTTGGCTTTAAAGTCCAACAGAAAGAAGACATGAGAACATGTTGGATCAGGAGTCACCCAGAGGACATAGGCTACACATTGGGGAGGTGCCTAATAAGTCTGCTGGTTTTGAGAAGGCAAACCTGCGTTTTTCCCGCAGCTCCATCCACGGTTCGGCATGGTATACACACTTCTTTGGGTTGCCAAAGTCTGCATCTGAAAATTGGGATTAATACGTTTTCTCTATGTCAAGTTCATTGGTTCATGAGATAATGAAGTCTTTAGAGCCCTAAAAATGTATAAAAGTGGTGTGACATTAGGGAGGACTGCGTGTTAAAGCCTTCACCACAGCTCCTTGAAGAAGCTGAGCTGTTAAGGAAAAAAATCCCAGGATTGGGGTTTGGGACCATAAAACAACCCTTAACAACCCCTCTGTGTTTGAAACTTTACCCTTAATCCTTCATCCTATAGGCTCCCTCCCCCGTTCATCACCACCCCCACCTCCCCCACAGGCTGAAACCTCTGAGAAGTGTCAGACCTTGAAACTTGATCTTCTAAAACCGAGTCAACTGACTTTAATATTAAACATCTACTGCATGCCAAGCACTGTGATGGTTATAAAAATGAGTAAGAAATAGCTCCTGCCCTCAAGGAATTTACAGCTTGATCACATCACTTGTATCAGGAGGGGAATCCCAGATTGTGCACTGTTTCATTCACTAACCAACATTTCTTACTGGTTGGTGTCTGATTGTCCAAGCCTTTGCATTTTCACACATTAAGTAATTCCTGGGCTTCCTGTCTACAGTGAGTGATAGCCTCACCAAGATCAAATCCCTTCATGAACTTCTAAGACAAGACCAAAAAAATCAATAATTACTGTGTGTTTTGACAGAGTCATAAGTAAACTTGGTACTATGTTATCAATTCATGGATAGTTTATATTTTAAAAATGTCCATATAGATTTATCTTCATAATTATGTCTTAAGCTGGCCTTTTTTTTTTTTTAAATAAACACCACACTTTCTCTGGATTTCTCCAGCTTTTCTGTTAACATCTGCTTTTCTGTTCCAAGATTCAGTCCAGAATATGGCATCCCACTTAGTTGTCATGCCCCACTCCTCCCCCCCACCCTTACCCCCCTACCCCAAGTCTCTTCTGGTCTGTGACAGTTTCTCAGTCTTTCCTTGTTTGTCCATGACCTTGGCTGTCTAGAGGAGTGCTGCTGGCTCAGTACCATGTGGCATGTGCACCAGTCTGGGTCTGCCTGATGTTTTTCTCATGGGGGTTATGGGTTTTTGGAAAAAACCCACAGCAGTGACATACCCTTCTCATCACAGTGTCTCAGGGGGTATGTGATATCTACAGACATCACTGATGATCTTAACCTTGATCATTTGGCTGAAGAGGTGTTTCCTGGGCTTTTCCACTGTAAAGGGACTCTTTAAGCCATTCCATTCTCTCTTCTTTGGAAGTGGGCCACTAAGTCTAGGACACCCTAAGGATCACCTCCTGAAACAGAGTATCTACAAATATAATTCGCTTCAGTGTTTTTGAACAGAATTAATATTCAGTCTCTCTACTATAGCACAATTCAACCTTGTGCTAAATTTCATCCGTGCTCTGTGCTTTGAGAACATTAGCTAATTAATCCTAATTAGACATTACAGCAGAATCTCACTAATTCTCACTTCACTGATCTGTAAATAGCATAGTTTTTCGAAAAACCCGTCAGTCTTTACTTCACTTGTAAGCTGAGATTTATATAGCTGAACGCGGCCGTAGCAAGGACATCTGTACCCGTGAATGTATTTCTAAAGAGCTTATCTACAGAGCCTCAGCATGGGTAACTTTCTGCAAACATTTTACTTTGTATTTTCTGCTTTCCTGTGGAGCATTATCCTAAGTCATTTAAAAGAATATGTTTGTGAAAAGAGCCTTGGATTTTAATCTGTTTATTATATTACAGCCTCTAATGGAACGCCTTTCTCTAAGGAGCGCAAAGCCGATTATGATATATAATTAGGTAATATCTGCATTCTCGTAAAACTCCCGTCACCTATGACTTGGTTTCCAGTAGACCAGAGTTTGGTTTAGGATGAATCTGTCTTGCATTTTGTGTGGTGGGAGAATGCCTTGCATTTGGTATTTAACATACATTGACTTGTGTACTCTAATTATCTTCCATTTATACGCATTTATGCTTTTCCCCCAGCCACACTGTAAAATGTTTTGAGAGAACAGTCTGTGACTTACAGCTTTGGCTCCAGCAGCGACTAGCGTGTGGCATTCCTAGTAAATGTTACTGATGGTCTGTTCAGTTTCTGTTTGCCTCTCTCCTTCGGTCCAAGAATCCCAGTTTATTCAGGTGTACCCTGTCTTCCTTCTCAAAAACATATCTCAGGATAAACAGACCCACCCTTAGCTCCGGAGGGTGGATCTGAGTGGTTTAAGAGCAATCGTTCTCCTTGCTGTCCTGATGACCTTAGGATGTCCGCAGGACCCCAACTAGGCTGTGAGACAGCTCCCTGGGGGCTTCTGATAAAAGTTTCCACCAATTTACGAAAAAGCTACAGGGCAAGGGAGGCGGTTCCTCTACCCTAGGACATTGTCATGTATAACTATGAAGGTTGGAGTTGTAGGAGCCGTTCACCTCCAGTGGAAGCACAAAGCCAAGACACTGGGTTGGGGGATGGGGGGAATGGCTGGGCCTGGGCCGAGCTATGGCTGTGGGTTTTGTGGAACAATCAATGTACTTACCGTGTAAACTACTTGAGAGAAGTGTCTCATTACTTGCAGCCAAAGGCATCCCAAATGATACAGAATTGCCAGATATTTTTATTTGAAGGATTTTAGTGCCAAAGCAAGTCTTTGGCCTCTTTGGAAGAAGAGATTAAAATGAAGTGAGAGACACTAGGTCCCTTTGGGAAGATAAATTTCATACCAGTTAGGATAATTTAAAGAATATGCGGTTTTTATTCCTATCCACGCCTTTTTCACAAACGTATTCATTAAGTGTTATTTTAAACTTCGGTATTGATTATGGCTCAAGGATATGAAGTAAAATAGCTCTAGTGCAGTAGATTGGTCTGTTTGGGGTTTTTTTCTTTTGTTTTTTGTTTTTTAAGGAGTCTCCACATCCAGGGAGGGCTTCAGTTTTTGGATTCATGACCCCGAGAGCAAGACCTGAGCTGAGATCGAGTGTTGGGTGCCCTACCAACTGAGCCACCCAGCCACACCAACCCCCCTCCCCCTCCACGCCCCCCCCCCCTGCCCCGCCCCGGATCTGTTTTTTTCTCTAGAATGCCAGTGGTGTCAGTTCTGGGGTCCTGAAATGTTCTCAATTTTAGCTTCCCTTGAGACACACGTCGACTTTCTCCTCCAGAGTTCCATTTCCATGCCTTGCAACCTTCTTCTGGGGTATCCCTTTTCTTTCCCTTTCTCCTGGCCATCCTCTGTGGGCAGTTGTTCCCTGGGCTGTCCCCACATGCAGGATTAGCCTGCCCAGGTCATGGCGGTAGGACGTACCCCTTCGCCAGTGTCTGCCCTTGAGCTTCCTCTGACTGTTCTCAGAGACCCTATTTGCTGCTTTTCTGGCATCAACTTAGGACTGTCTTATTCCTTATCAAGGCTCTGCACTCTGGCACCAGTCGGACTTCAAGCCCCCGCGTCTTGTTTCTCACCCTTTCCCATGATTGGCTCGATCACCACACACTTTCTACCCTCTGCTCACAGTCCTTTGTCGTATTTGCTGCCCATTGTGAAGGGGCTACGAAGAAGGTTCTCTCCATCCCCAGGGACACTTCAGTTTGTTTTCTCTCCATTCAAAAGAGAAGACCCATTCATTTGGTATCTTAAACCTTAGCCCAGTAAGTACATTTCTGTTTTTTCTCCAGCCGACAGGCCAGTATTTCCCAGCGTGATGTGATCCAGCTTTATCCTCCATATTTTTTAATTAATTTTTTATTTTTTATTATTTTTAATTTTTAATTAACATATAATATATTATTAGCCCCATGGGTACAGGTCTGTGAATCGCCGGGTTTACACATCACAGCACTCACCATAGCACATACCCTTCCCAATGTCCATAACCCAGCCACCCTCTCCCTACCCCCTCCCCCCGACAACCCTCAGTTTTTTTTATGAGATTAAGAGTTTCTTATGGTTTGTCTTCCATATTTTTTAATACTGCGTTTTCCAGAATATCTTTCTCAGCCTCTAGTTCCTTTAAAGTGCTCTGTAGACAGATGATACCATAGACTGTCATCTGAGAAATGTTGCAGCTCTTCCCAGAGTTACCATGCGTGTTAGCCCATTATAGGCCCCCAGATCCTGTGTGAAGACAAAAGACAACTGTGTCACTTATTTGGGTCATAACTGGCCCCTACTGCTGCTCACCCCACCCGCAGCCTAGCCCCAGGCCCTGTCCAGTATCGGGGGACCCCCAAGGAGTAGAACTTAGAATCTCCGGAACCTGGTTGAGGTTTGCACCCCTAAGCCTCCGCATTGAATGGTGGGTAGTTCCTTACCTGAACGCCCTCCCCTGAGCCTATAGCACTGGAGTGTGCTGTGATCTTTTACTTTAAAACATTTCCATAGGAAGGTTGCAGCAAGAAGTGTAGAGGCGTTGAACTTCAGTCCACACCCTAGGGGTAAGTGCTGCGCCTCTGAAATATCCTAATCAGGAATCCGCATTCAATAGGTAGCTACCCTGCATTCCAGGTATCGAACTCAACACCTGGGGCTTAATTAGCCTGAGGTATGTAAGAAACGACTTTTCCTTGGTGTCCTGCTGTGGTGTTTGAGTTCAGTGGTCAGTTGGGAAGACTGTCCAGGCCGTGCCTCCTGCGTGATGGGTGGAAGAGTCTCCCAGGCCCAGGCTAAGTTGGGTGCCTTGGGGGTCCCGAAGACTCTGCCTCATGGGGGCCTCCTGCTGCTTGTGTCCCAAACAGGCCTGGCCCGCAGATCTCTGCAGCCTCCCGAGAAGTAAGGTGCTGGCTCGGGCCAAGATGGGGACTTTCCTGAGCTGCGGAGCGGTTCCCGTGGCTGTGTCTGCAGGCTTACTAGTGAATACTAAACAGTTGGCTGAATTTTATCCGAGACTTGCTTAAGTGGTGCCTACCTGGCCTGGGGGTTGTGGAGAGGTGCTTTTTGGCCCTCAGCTAAGCCAGAGGCTGTTGATAGTTACGGGGAAGCTGGCAGACAGTTGGGCCTGTCAGGAAAGGGGTTGGCTCCCCACGGGTGGTGACAGCGGGCTCTGTCCCTGTCCCCACTGGTGTTCAGGAGGTGGTGTTGACCAGAGTCACCCCAGAGCTCTGCCAGCTCCATGGGCTTTCATTTCCTTCCTCTCCTCTGGCCCAAGGAGACCTCTGAGCGACTAAGGCGCTCGCTTGAGGGACGCCCTCATCTCCTCGTGGCCACCACAGAGAGGTGTTCCTGAGTGTCCTGCCCTCCTCACCTTCCAGCTCCTCCCTGCCCCCACCTCCTTGCGTTTCTTGGAGGAGCCATTCCCGTACCAGTGAAGGCCACACTGTCACCCCTCCAGAACCCAGTCTTCCAGCCCCTGTGGTTAGGCTTATCTTCTCCGTGCCTCAGAGTCTGTACCTGAAGAATGGGTGTGATACTGGGGTCCTGCTTACGGGTCTGTCCTGGGGGACACCAGCTCATATAGGCAAAGCCCCTAGAACACTGCCCAGCATCTTGTAAGCACTCACATGTGTTCATTATTCCCTCCCTCCCTTCATTTCTCCTTTCTTCCCTCCATCCTTCCCTCTATCCCTCCGTCTGTCTGTCTCTGATTGTCAAAGCTTTACCTTAATGGGCAGGTTCATTACACCGTACGGAACAGAAGAACTCTTTCCTCCGTGGAAGGCGTAACAGGCTTCTATTAACCAAGATGGACGTCACCAAGCCCTCGTGCTAATACTCAGGAAAGAGTCCCGTTGGCTCTTACTTAGAGCTTACTTGCTTTTGGTTTACACGGAGTTCTAGTAAGCACGATTTGCTTTCCTACTCACAGAAGAGTAGAAAGGGCAAATTAGGAAGAATTTGTGTCAGGCAGGAAGTGACTGTGGATGGGGAAGGAAGAGTCGTATAAATATAAAAATCAGACAAAAGCAATTCTAAATTCTGGGATCATTTGCGTAGGAAAAAGAATCGTCCCACACCTCAGTGGGTTCATGAATAGTGTCATTGTTCTAAAGCCCTGCGTAATGGTTGATACTGGCAATGATGGCCCTGAGTGACTGAGAGGTGAGGAAATGGTTTTTAGCATACTTTGTTTAATGAGGCAGGAAAGTATGTGATAAGCTTTAGAACTTCCAACAAAGTGGTGAGTGTTAAAGTTTTGATGCTGAGAGTGATAAATCATCCCTCCGTTATTTGGGAAGGCGGCTGATAGAGCGTCCTCGGCACCCGTCTGGGTAAATGAGGCATCCATTCACACGGTTACCACAGTCCCCGTTTGGAAAGTGCCTCCTCGTCCGTGAGGGGCAAAGCCCACTGACTGCAGCAGAGAAGCAGCCCCCAGACCTGACTCCTGCTGGAGTTTCCCAGACGCATTCATGTCAGAACACACAGACACCCCGGACTTCGGGTCTGAGGAACAGACCGCCGCCTGTATGTAAGGTGCTTCATTTCCTTTTTTATTTTCTTTTTTTTAAAGATTTTATTTATTTATTTGACAGAGCGAGATCACAAGTAGGCAGAGAGGCAAGCAGAGAGAGAGAGGAAAGCAGGCTCCCTGCCAAGCAGAGAGCCCGACGTGGGACTCTATCCCGGGACCCTGAGATCACGACCCGAGCTGAAGGCAGAGGCTTAACCCACTGAGCCACCCAGGTGCCCTACTTTTTTCTTTTTTTTTAAAGATTTTATTTATTTATTTGACAGAGAGAGAGATCACAAGTAGGCAGAGAGGCAGAGAGAGAGGGGGGAAGCAGGCTCCCCGCTGAGCAGAGAGCCCGATGCGGGGCTCGATCCCAGGACCCTGGGATCATGACCTGAGCTAGAGGCAGAGACTTAACCCACTGAGCCACCCAGGCGCCCCAACGTGGTTCATTTCTTTTTTTCTAATTTTTTTTTAAAGATTTTATTTATTTATTTGACAGAGATCACAAGTAGGCAGAGAGGCAGGCAGAGAGAGAGGGGGGAAGCAGGCTCTCCGCCGAGCAGAGAGCCCGATACGGGGCTTGATCCCAGGACCCTGGGACCCTGACCTGAGCCAAAGGCAGAGGCTTTAACCCACCGAGCCACCCAGGCGCCCCAAGGTGGTTCATTTCTTTTTTTTTTTTTTTTTTTTTAAGATTTTATTTATTTATTTGACAGAGAGAGATCACAAGTAGACAGAGAGGCAGGCAGAGAGAGAGGAGGAGGCAGGCTCCCCGCTGAGCAGAGAGCCCAATGCGGGACTCGATCCCAGGACCCTGAGACCATGACCTGAGCCGAAGGCAGCGGCTCAACCCACTGAG
>PISX010016636.1:0-45635 GCA_004024625.1 Mellivora capensis
AACACTGGTTCTTAAACTTGGGTGTGTATCAGAATCACCTGGAGGCCTTGTTTACACAGCTTGTGGGGCCCCACCGGATAGTTTGTGATTCAATAGGTCTGGGACAGTGCTTGGGAGTTTGCATTTCTTTTTTCTTTTTTTTTTTTTTTAAGATTTTTATTTATTTATTTGACAGAGAGAGACAGAGAGAGAGAGAACACAAGCAGGGGGTGTGGGAGAGAGAGAAGCAGGCTTCCCTTTGAGCAGGGAGCCTGATGCAGGGCTGGATCCCAGAACCCTGGGATCGTGACCTGAGCCGAAGGCAGACGCTTAATGACTGAGCCACCCAGGCGCCCCCATTTGTATTTTTCATAACCAGGAAATGTTCACTTAAATAGTTCAAAATAGTCATTCATGATCCGGAATAAATACTTAACCCATTTCTACATAAACAAACATATATAATATACATTATATACCTATGCACATGTGTATTTGGTTATGGGTTTTCGATCATTTCATAAAATATTTAATAGAGTCCCATTTTGGCAACACCCTGTGAAGAAGATACTAAGGAAAAAGATTTCTCCATTTAGAATTCATCTTCAAAAGGCCATTTTCCAACTATATATTTTTTTACTAAATAGCTTAGCCTGGAACTTACTGTTCTTAATCTGGAAAATTAGGGCCTTTGCCAATTTGTTGATAGGATTGTTGATATGTAAGGAATTCAACTGAAAATGTATATGCCTGGAAACAGGTTTCTGAGGAATGACAGTTCCCATAGCCCGTTTTAGATCTTTCCTGTTGGAAATGCACCCCAAGGAGGGAGAAGTGCCCAGAGGAGCAATCGTCGGGGTCTGTCCTTGACTCAGAACTCAGGGATCAGCCTAGAAGTGAGCCTCTCAAGGAGCCATGATCCCAGCTGCACCCACAGACAGGGAAATGGGGAAAACAGAATTGCAAAAGCACAAGCGTCATTTCTCTGGGACACATACATTCAAGGCAGTTCAGGAAAATGTGCTTGCTGATTTCTCAAACAGAAGGATACTAAAATCCCAAGAAAAAAGCCATACTAGAGACAAATGGCTTTAATCCTCCCAGGACTGGTGTACGAGCTAGTGAGAGAAGCAGCAGGTGCACTCACCACTGCGGGCATAGTTTTGAGCAGAACCTAGAGAATCAGTGTCTCTACAGCAGCTTGACTGTACTAAGGCTTATTAATAAGTTAAATACGGCATTTGTGTAAAACACTGTGATGACTTCCGTAGTAGTAAAAAACTATTTTATTTATACAACGTTTTGTCTATTCATCCATCTGTCCATCACGCCGTGATTTGTTTTTGGTTTTTTGTTTTTTTAAGATTTTATCTATTTAGTTGACAAAGAGAGGGAACACAAGCAGGGGGAGTGGGAGAGGGAGAAGCAGGCTCCCCGCTGAGCAGGGAGCCTGATGAGGGGCCCGATCCCAAGACCTTGGGATCAGGACCCGAACCGAAGGCAGATGCATAATGTCTGAGCCACCCAGGCGCCCCGGGCCTTGGTTCTGACGGGGAACTCCTGGAGATCAAGTTCTCTCCAGCTTCCCGAGGCCCCGGGGTGCGGACGTGCTCTCCCTGACATGGACACGCTGCCATCTAGTGGTCGTGACGGCGGCCAGCTCCCCGGGTCGCAGGGGCTCCTGCCTGAGTCCAGCACACAGGCTGCTGTCTGCTGAAACCTGACTTAAAAAATAGCAACAGTCAGCTCCCCGCTGTGTAGCGGTTTTCTGCCGTGATCACTGGACACCGTTGTTCGGTGGTTGGGAATCTGCAATATCGTAATGAGTTTATTGGATACAATATTTCAATAGCTAGAATAGAGACTTCTATGTTACGTTTTAGGAAGACTATATGTTAGCATGTTTTGCCAAGAATCCCATCTCTTCTGGATCTATGAGGACATCCCCACTGACTTCGACGAGCTTGGTCCTCACTCAGAGGAGGCCAACGACAGTACCATGATGGGCAGGCATCCCCTATGCAAATACCATTCTGCAAGATATTGGTGCTTCTCTGAATTCTTTCCACGTGTCAGGGCATGTCTGTAAAGGGGCCCAGTTTTTCCTGCAAGGGCAGAATTGCCGTTCTTCGTACCGATTCCTGGCTCTACAGTCTGTCTAGAAGTCACAGGATGCCTGTGCAAATGGGTTATCAGGCGTTGTCAGAGCCTGATTGTACACAAGCTTCCAGAAAGCACGGAGCATTCACAGCAGCCTCGCACCGCATCGGTTTCTAAATGCCCAGACAGCAAGACCTGCAGGTACGGCCAGCGACAAATTATCCCATGGATGTTTTCATCTAATTGAAATATGACAAGACTGCTTTGAAGCTTTCAGTCTAAAATATATTTATATTACCTTCAGAGGGAAAAACCCTTTAATTTGTCTTGCAGAATACTGACAGGACTCCAAAATAAACCTCCCACCTTACTGAGTTATCACTACCGTGTGAAAGTCCATAGAACAAACAGTGCTAAGAAATGTAACTTCCCATTGATTTGTTCAGGAATAGACGCAACAAGTGTGTGCGTTTTACCCAACAAAGAGCCATCGTTTGCTTTCGGAGGTAAACATTCCAGTGCAATGGTGCAGGATCCACCCTGGGTTTTGCATTTGGCGTGAGAACACGTTGAATAGAGAAATATAACCTGAGTAGTCACTTGACATAAAGGAGCTTGGGAAGGAAATTGGGGACAAATAAATGACTTCAATAATAAGAAATATTACAATAAGATGTCTTAAATGTCCCGCCAGTGTTATCCTCCCTCACGTTGTTACATTTACACTTAATTTTTTAGATGCATTTAATACTTTCTTCTGCATACTCCCCAAACCCTTCAGCAAATATCTATGGGACATCCCCTAGGTATTAAGAAATAGCATAGGTACTAATCAATTGGATTTTTCTTTTTTTTTTAAGATTTTATTTATTTGACAGAGACACAGCGAGCGAGGGAACACAAGCAGGGGGAGTGGGAGAGGGAGAAGCAGGCCCACCAAACAGGGAGCCTGAAGCGGGGCTCGATCCCAGGACCCTGGGATCATGACCTGAGCCGAAAGCAGAGGTTTAACCCACTGAGCCACCCTGGTGCCCTCAATTGTATTTTTCTTTACTCCATTTCTCATTTTCGCCAGAACCCATGCACCTTAACATGCAAAATAACCTAAAATGACTTTTCCAAAGGTCTAAAATGAGAGAAAAACATACAACAATATTTTCATAGCATCAATAACTTAAAATTTTCATCAAAAATTTGGGGCACCTAGGAGGCTCTGTTGGGTAATTGTCCAAGTTTTAATTTCAGCTCAGTTGGTGATCTGAGGGCTGTGAGTCTGAGCCCTGAGCCCTGTGCCCTGCGTCAGGCATGCCCTTCCCTCTCCCTTAATTCCCAACCCCCATTCCACCTGCTCCCATCTGTCTTTCTCTATAAAAAAACATAAAAGAAAACAAAACAAAAATTCTTAATGCCACTTTGAATTATAGTTCCAAATGTCTTTCTAGATAAATATATTCCACCAACCAGTTTTTCTAACATTTGATCCCTGTGACTGTACTTCTCTATATTCTGAATATGCAAAACTAAGGAGTTCCTGGTTGTGTGGCTGCACTGCACGGAGGTAAAGCTGAGCTTGCACAGAAAAGTGAAACGATCCCAGATAAAAACAAAAGAGAAAGAAATTGCATGTTTTGAAGACGAATCAAAACAACTGCTGAATCCATTATTTTCTGAGAAAATGCCTATGTAATCAAAAGAGGTTGGTTGGAGAGCTAGCTCTCCCAGTAACCAGCTCTGTTCCTTCCAGAACTCTCCCCATGGTTCCATTGCCTCGTGTGCAAAATGAAGGTAGTCACTACTACTTACAGGGTTTGGGTCATGATTATGCAAATGCATAAAAGTGAAATTTTTGTATGTCAGCACCATACTAAAATGTTTTGATGCCGCCTTATTATAAAACACCTTCCTGAGAGTCATAAATACATAAAACACCAAGGAGAGAAAATGATCTATTAACTTTTAACTTGAATTGTATTACAGTTATCCTAATGGGGGAAGATAGCTCAAGGGCATTTTGATCACACAGGGTTCCTTGGAGCCATAGGGAGTTTCTTGATGTTCGAAATTATATCAACTGTCAAAACCAGGTGCCTTTAAGTGGCAGGGTCTGAAGAGAATTGGAGCTCACTATGATTTCATGAATATTGAGGAGTATGGCCACTGGGAAAGGCGGTCCCATGTGACCAACAGTGGTGATCCATGGTGACGTGCCCAGTGTGGACGCGCCTGGAAACATGATGGGGGTGGTTACCACTGACAAGAGAAACGAGGCACTGCCAGCGCTGCTCTGAAAAACAGCACTCGGCGTTAGGGTAGAAATCCTGAAAATGCTGTGTTTGACAGAGGATTCAGTCCTCACAGATCATTTGCTTTTCCCTGGAAAACACCCCCTTCCATCTACTGATGCCCCATCACATTCTTCTCCAGTTGAAAATTGTCTGCATGTGTGTTTTGTGATAACATGTCTCATGGACTTAAGGAAGCATGCTCATTTAGAAAAATTAGGGAAGCTCACAGGTTCTGAAACTATTGAAGGCTGAAATCTGATAGTTTTCACCACGAACCAGGCTGAGCGCCACTCTCTCAACTCTTCATCCCTAACAGTTTGAAGAAACATTGTATTCCTCCTTTGATTTAGTCATCTGTTTTCTTAGATGAAGCTTCAGAAAGTGGCAGCTGTCATTTTAAAGAGAGAATTTGGATAGCACAGGAAAAGTAAAAGGGGTTTAACGTACATCATAGGTATAATTGGAACTAAAGAGAAATGACTTTGCATGGTGCTGGGGGAGGCAGGGATGGAGAGAGATGACTGGCTGATTTCAGGATGGCCGCTCAAGGCTATGTTCCCACCCACAGAGCCAGCAGCTTACCACCTTCAAGTCTTCCTCTGCTTCCTAAAGTAGTTTAACCCTCACATCCCTGTCCCTGAGTGTCGCAACTGACTCTTTTTTAAAGGTAGCCTTGTGATCATATGAGATTTACTAGGTAATCCAGGATAATCTTCTCACCGTAGCCTCAGGCATCTGGAGGGCACAGTCAGTTAAGTGTTCAACTCTGGGTTTTGGCTCAGGTCATGATTTCGGGATGATGAGAAGGAGCCCCTCTCTCTCCTCCAACCTCTCCTGCTCAAACTCTCTCTCAAACAAACAAATCCGTAAAATAAATAAATAAATAAAGATGAAATTTTTTTTTTAATTAAATAAATAAAATCCTTCTTTTAGCCCTATCTGCAATGTCCCTTTTGGGATAGAAGTTAATATTTTCATAGATTTGGGGGACTAGAACATGGACATCTTTGGGGATGGGCATTATGCTGTCTACCCCAGTGAATCAGGGAAGCCTGAATCCAGGATGGATAGCTTATGTCGCGTGGTAACTTGGTGGCTCATGGTCAAGCATTCAGTGTCTATTAAGAGCCTGAAATGAGTCAGATTCTATTTATTTAAAAAAAAAAAAAGATTGGTTTTCTGCCTAGAATGGCAGGACTTTGCTTGAAAACCATGAAGTTCTACACCACGATTTGCCTAAGCTTTCCCGTCTGCAGCAGAGACTCCAGTGACCATTGAATCTGGACTATGGTTCAAGTGGAAAGCTGTGTGAGACCGCCAGGAGCTTTGGGATAATCTCATGTACTAGACCCCGTTCAAAAATGTCAGCCCTTTTTTGGTTTGGAACAACATAACCCTGTGTGTGTGTTGTTTTTGGTCCCTTAAAGTCAAATATTTCCGTGAGGCTTTGTGCCTCTTTCTTGGTCATACAAGGGTCCAGATGCGGTAACACGTGGCTCACCTTAGGAACCATATTGGGACAGGTCACAGACCCTAGAAATTTCACTCCAGTGGCAGGCTCTGGCATTTTTGTAGGACTTAGATGGCACATGGAAGTCTTTCCGTGGTGTTTAGATGTGTTGTTACTCCCTGTGCTGCAGACGCGAGCCCCAGTATGGACCACTTCATGATGTAAAGCCAGTTAGCTGCTAAAGCCAGAGGTGGGCCACTGGTGATGGACCTCTGGACCTGACCTGGAGGCAAAATGCTTCCGACGACCTCTCCTGGCTGGTGTTCACACTCCCACAATGACTTTTCACACCAGTCATTGGAGTATGACTCAGAATTGTAACTAACACCGTATTTCTGTCCTACATAGCCAGAGGCGAATTATGCAATGATGCAAAATGTAGGAGCAGAAAATTAATTAGGATATACTGGAAATGTGAAAACAAGAGAAGGAGCAAGAGACAAAGAGTGTTCGCTAAATAACTCCTCCTTCATTAAAAATACATGACCAATACAGGAAAAAAATAAAGAATCGAGAAACAGAAGCCACTATGTAAATTATTTAAAATTATGACCATGAAATAGACTGTTAATAGTAATTGCCTTGAGAGTGTAGGATTTAGGCAACAACATTCATTGTAAATTCTAAGATGTATATGTTTGTGTGTTTACTTATGCATAAAATTATATAATTTTGTTTAATTTTCATCCGTAGTTGGATGTGTATTCATCTAACTGCATATATATACACCCATATATATAAATCTCCATAACATATTACATATGTTATGTAATACGTACATAATACACATTCCATATTACTTAGTAGAAAAGGCAAATTGTGGAACAATATAGTGAATAAGATTGATACCAGCGTACGCGTTATCTGATGGTACACAGCAGTATTAGCTCAAGTGTCTGTAAGTCTGAGCACAGCTTAACTGTGTCACCTGTTAACAGTCCCACAGGCAGCACTTGGGTGTCTCCTGGGGACTGAAGGTGCATCACACTTGACTGGGGAAGGCTCGGCTTCCCACTGAGGTTTTCGGCAGAGTGCAGTTCTCTGCATTTTTTTTATACTTAAATACCATTTTTGGTGCTCTATATTTCTTTATACAGATTTGACTTTACATCTAGTATCATTTCCCTTCATCTTGAAGAACTTCTTTTTTTATTATGTTATGCTGGTCACCGTACAGCACATCATTAGCTTTGTTGTTGTTGTTGTTGTTTTGGGGTTTTTTGTTGTTGTTTTTTACATATAATGTTTTATTTGTTTCAAGGGTACAAGTCTGTGATTCATCAGTCTTAGATGATTCACGGCACTCACCATAGCACATAACCTCCCCAATGTCCATCACCCAGCCACCCCAGCCCTCCCCACCTCCCAGCAACCCTGTTTGTTTCCTGAGATTAAGAGTCTCTTACAGTTTGTCTCCCTCTCTGGTTTCATCTTGTTTCACTTTTCCCTCCCTTCCCCCCACAACCTCTTGTCCCGCCTCTCAAACTCCTCCTATCAAACTGATCATATGAAAATTTTCTTTCTCTGATTTACCTTTTTCACTCAGCATAACACCCTCTAGTTCCATCCATGTCATTGCAAATGGCAAGATTTTGGGGGGTTTTGATGTCTGCATGATATTCCATTGTATATGTAAGAACCTAGATGTCCGTCAACAGATGAATGGATAAAGAAGAAGAAGAACATCGTTAGAGCTTGATGTAGTGTTCCATGATTCATTGTGCTCCACGCAATCCTTGCCCTCCTTAAACCCATGTCTGCAGTCTTAGAAGTGAGGGTTTCTCTTTCCTGTCTGGAGCGACCCTTCACCCTAGGTGACACCCACATTTCCTTGTCTTGCAGAGCCCCCAACTTTGTGGATAGTTTCTTCAGAGTCAAGAGAGCAGAGAGCACGTTAAACACGACAGAGGCTGTAAATGTGGGTAGTGTAGCCACATCACCAGCTGCAGGTAACCAGACACATCCTGTCCTGTCACAGCATTCTGTTGGCTGGAAGGAAGTCAACCGCCCTACAGGAGAGCAGATCCCGGAAGGTGATCACTCCCGGACTTGGGGCTCATGGTAGGCTATCCTAGACTCCATCTAACACCCCTGTTTATGTGACTTTTTACAAAACGTATGCATATGTACATACTTGTATGGATAGGTACTTAATTGTGAAATGTATCTATTCATAAAGACAAACTATCTAGAAGAATACATCACGGGAGTTGACACTGTAATCTCCATAGAGTAGAATTGGGTGTGGGAAGAAAAGGGCCTTTCAGCTACTACTTTACACAAAACGATATGATTTGAAACTTGTACCAGAACTATGTGTTTTATAGGTATAATAAAAATAAAAATGTATGAGAAATTATGTTGTAATTGGTAAAAAGGAAAAAATCCTTCCAAAACTGATTTGATTTGATCAGAACATTTCCAAAAGAAATATTTAACCGTAGGAGTCTCTTTCTGCCAGGAATATTTCATATTCAATTTATATGTTATAATCTAATCATTGTACTGCTCATAGAAAGAGATATTTTGTGTCCCATAAATCTAGAAGACAAATGCACTAATCAGTCAATATATTATATTATATAGATTCCATGACATTGCTCATCAAGCAGTAATATGCAAATAGATTAGAATTCAACACATAGTTCACAGATAAGGAAAGTTGTTGCTCCAAAGAAATTTTTCCTTTTAAGATCATTCTGATAATTTACTTAAAAAAAGTCCTGGATTACATTTGCTTTGTATGCTATCCAAGAGTATAATAACCTAGATTTTACAACACCCTTTACTGGCCTAAGATAACATAAAATATGTCTTAGAGATGATTTGCATGTATTTTTAAAATATTTTTTGAGATCCGAATTTCCTCCAGAAATAGGATTTCTTTGGAGTATTTTTCAGTACCAGGAATGAAAGTACTGGGAAAAAATTTTCGTGATGAACCTTGGATTACCTGACTCTCAAAGCTTATCATCAAACACTGTCTTTGTTGTTCTCTGAACATAGGAGAAGAGTAACTTCTATTTCAACAATCTCCTCAGGTGTCCAATTTTCCAATTCTTGTGGATATGGCTTGGCACACAGTGTACATGACCTAGCATATATATTGTGTTGGATCAATGCTAAATGCTGGGGCGCTCATGGGTTCTTTGAACTTCATCCTGTTTCTTCAATTGAAATGACAGTGCCTGAGGTTGAAAGAAAAAATAATGGAGATTTTCCCTCCCTGGGATTTTGGATGGACAGCAAGCACTAGCAAGTGATGGCTTTTTAAGGCATGATGGAGAGACATAAATTGATAGACAAAGATAATGTCCCATATTGCTTGAATAGCAATCACACAATGAGAATCGCAGTTTCACTCAGGAAGTCTATTTCTTCGTAAGAAGGTGAGACACTTGACGACCTCGAGTTCATCCTTCTGTGTATCTGTGTGTTTGTGCGTGTATGTATGTGTCTGTGAGAGTTGACATATCTTATTAAAATAGCATTAAGTTGTTGTCATGCTATGTCATGTTTTACCCACGTGAGCCTTTTTATGAGTCAAAGCATATGATAACACCTTGGTGTTTTCTAGATTGACATTTATGGAGCCATTCCATATTTTTAATTGCTATGCATTGAAATTTGCCATAGGAACTTGTCATATTTTATACATAACTATTCCAGAGGACATCTTCCCTTTTCCCCCACCAAAATTTCACCTATAAAAGGAGCACTTTGTACTGTCTTCCTGCATGAAAATAAGGTTTTTCTCTCGGTTATGTACTTAGATTTCTTGGGACGTGGGTGTCCATGTTTCATTTTAGCTGAGCACTACAAATTTCATTTCAACTTGACTTTACAACTTCCACTTCAACCAGCAGGATAGGATAACTCTCACATCCTTGACATTTTCTTTATAGATTAAAATTTTGTCTATCTGAAGGGAACAAAATGGTTTCCACCTGTAATGACATGTTTCACTGACTTGTGGAGTCTAATTTTGATGATGATCAGAAAATTTGGCCTATCAAAATCTCAACTAAGTCATACCGATCTACTGGGATATCACTGATGACCTATGCAGTGAAATATGTATTCTGTAATGATTTATGCATTTGTCTTCTAGACTCACAGGATACTGCTACTGCCCCTCGGAACAATGTGTTACTTAAACTATAACCCCTGGAGGATTTTACTAGTTACCAAGCACATTTAGATACGGCCTTTAGTGAAAAACATATACTGGCAACAGGTCTTTGGGGAGGAGGAGGATATACGACTGTGAAGCCTGGCTGAACGCCGCCTGCTTCAGGGAAACCGGGCACCTGGGAACGCCCAGTCAGCTCAGGGTGGAACGAAACACCGCCTGCTTCTCTTTCCCGTTATCGCTCCTTTCTCTTCCAAGAAGTGCCCACTGCTATTTAGATGAGTCCTTTGAATGTACTTGGTTGACTATAAACTTTATCCTCCTCCTTGTTTGTCCACAAGACATGTGACTGATGTTTGACCTTCATCGGTTCCTCTGTTGGCTATTGTTTCTGTCTCATAAAAGTGAGACTGTGGAGTTGCTCGGGGCAGCCGTCTTTTCGACTGTCGTCCCCTGCTCCCAGTCTCTTGCAGCTGACTGTGCCTAGTTCTTCTCCCGTTCGCCGACTGGAAGTGGCAGGATACAGAGTATCTCTTTCTAGGAGTGTAATATACAGTATATGCACTACATGTATGTATAAATCAGTTTACATGTTCTGTCTTACAGTAACAGCAGGCTTTCTTTGTATTTTACATATTGAAGTTTCACGCTATGCCTAGATTGTCCATTTGTTTTGTTTTTGGCCCTGTTCTTAACACATATAGGTCTTAGTGGCATTTTTTGTTGTTTTTTTGTTTTTTTGTTGGCAACTGTAGCGTAACTACACTGTCACAGTTAACCTGAAGCTAGCTGAAAGAAGAAAGAGAATAATAGAGATTTGTGCACAAATAAGTAAAATAGAAAATGGGAAAACAATTTAAAAAATCAACCAAAACAAGACTTGATTCTTTAAAAGTTGACAAAACTTTGGTGAGCTTGACTAAGAAAAAAGGCAGAAAACTCAAATAACTGAAATAAAAAATGAAAGCAGGAACATGACTAGTGATTTTCCTGGGAAAAGGGGTGATAAGAGAAGCCTGTGGATCACTGTACACCACAGGTAAACTTGGAATTCCGAAACCTCCCCAGAAAGAAAAGCCTAGGACCAGATGGTCGGTCTGTCTGGTGAATTACACCAAACAGTTGGTTAAAAAAAAAAAAGAAAAGAAAAAGAAAAAAAAATTGACATTAGAGTAAAAATGTAATCGTCCATTTCTTCACTTGTTTGAAAAGCGATTTTTCTCCCCTCATTGTTTCATTTTTCCTCAGATTATGACTTAGAGGTGGAGAGGACACAATCCAGTCAGTGACCGGTCACGGTGATGGTGAGCCTGGGTCTGTGAGCTCCAAGGTGCACAGCGGCTGGCGGACCTGGGCTGCCAACTGCCTAAAGATGATTATGTCAAAGGGAAGCACACCTCTGTGATTCTCTTTTAAATCACTCTTTGTTACAGCAACTTAGCTTACAGCCCAAAACTGTGGGTACTTATCAACAACCTGTGGGTGTTGTTTTGGTGGTTGAAGGTGACGGGCCCATTTGCATAAACATGTGAAAAAGAAAAGAAAGTCGATATTAGTGTAGAAGCTAAAGGCAACATAGTGTTTTGTTGCCAGAAGCATTTGTTTCCTCTGCAGACAAAATTAGGATAAATTAGAACCTTAGAAAAGAACAGCAATGCATAAAAGGACATTGTCTGAGTCTCTTTATTCTCCCCTCGGGTCTCAAACCCATGTGGTTAGGTTCCAGATATCTTAACTCAAGTGGATCAAGAGTCCTTAAGCCTAATAGAGATGTAAGTAGAACAGTAGCCCCCCAAAATACTTCCTTTTCTAGAACCACATCCTCAACAAATGCTCCCATGCTGTGACTCTTGAACCCTGCCTCTGTCATCATATGTATCATCAATCTTGGTCTGTGCCCAAGATATTTGATATCTATCCACCTGTCGCCGACGCTAGCATCTAAGCCACCACCTTCCTCCACCCGATGGGAGCTTGCGGTTTCTCTGCTTTCACCTGTGCTACTTGAGATCCTCCCAGTCCTGTCCCTACATGGCAGCCAGGTGACGTTTTAAAAAATGCAACTTCATCATGAGAGCCCCTTGTTTGAAATTCATAAAGCGCTGTGTTTCTGTCTCGTGCATCAGAGTTTAGACTCATATTCCAATGTTAAGTGATTTCTATGGCGGCGTTAGCCCTGAGACGCTTTCTCTGACAGACGGGAACCTTGGTCAACATCTTGGCACAATTTAAGACAAGTGTTCTCCTCAAATCAGACATTGGGGTTCATGGAGATTTAGTAGAATTTAGTTTTTAAATTGAGAGACGTAGGTGAAATATTCCTGGTTGAACCCGATCTGTATCAACCCAGGTCATAAACCACCAAGCCAGTAAAGGCACCGAGTGTCTAATAGATGCCCGATCATTTTTTTTAAAGATTTTATTTATTTATTTGTCAGAGAGAGAGTGAGCGAGCACAGGCAGACAGAGTGGCAGGCAGAGTCAGAGGGAGAAGCAGGCTCCCCGCCGAGCAAGGAGCCCGATGTGGGACTCGATCCCAGGATGCTGGGACCATGACCTGAGCCGAAGGCAGCCGCTCAACCAACTGAGCCACCCAGGTGTCCCTGCCCGATCATTTTTAACCTATTGTTGGGCAGTTTTGTTTCTTTCATACAGAGCACACTGGTTTAGGAAGACAGTCTTGCAATAATCACATGGTCCACAGAGATTTAAAGCAGCGTGAGTGGCAAAAGGCCTGATCGAATTCTGAATATCCCAGTGGTAAAAATGGGGTAAAAATCATACCTGTTTAAACCCATGCAAAATATCAGCAATATTAATTGTGACGTATAAATCAAAGCCACGCATGTGTGTAATAAGCTTCGGCAGATATGTGGTAGTTTTCACGGGGATAATGTGATAAAAATATGGATTCTCTTATTGTTGACAAGACAGGAGGGATTCTGCTTAAACAGGAGCCATAAAAACTGTGACCACAAAATGTAATTTAAGGCATTAGAAATTCTCCAATTTGATAAATTGAATTTTAATGGGAGAGAGCATCTGAGTAAAACATGTTGACAGTTATTTCTGGTCATATGCTGCCTGGTTGCTGGCATCTGTAAGTCCTCACTGTGGCCATCAGCCGTTATCCCGGGGGAGTTTAAAGGTTCTGTCCAACGTTCTGAAGTGTAGGGCAGACTTCACGCTCTGTCGCGGCAGACATTCTTTTTTTTTTCCCAGTGAAACAGAGCTAATGAACCATTTGCTCCAAATTCAATACATATGTCTAGTGTGATTATTACCTCATGTTTTATTTACTATAAATTGGTTTAAAACAGTTATATTTTAAATCAGAAATATGCAAGTAATAAAGCATCTCCTCTTTAAACACCAACCCAGTGATTTTGGTCAGTTCAGACTGTTGGATTAACTGCACTGAGGAATTTGCCCTTCCCACCTGTTCGTAAATGTTGATATGAGTGGCCGGTTTTGAATTTGTCATTATTTCTACATGCTGGACGCTGGGCTCAGAATATGCTTCTTACTTTAATGAACATATTTTTTGAAATGTGATCAGTAGAGGAAACAAAGCACGTCTCGACTGTATGCGGTTTGGTGAGTTTGGATACATAACCACATGGGAGAAACCATTGCACCATCAAGGTAATGAACGTACCCTTCACTGCCAAATGTTCCCTCCTGCCATCCTTTCACCTATTTGTTGGTTGCAAAGCTTCGAGGGCAGGGCTCATCAGCTTTCTAAGCAGTAACATCACAACGAGGAAAGTCTCTTGGGTGTGTGCTCTCCATTGCTGCCATCTTGCCTTTCCTGTGGGTGCCCACTGGACAAGGTCTGAGCTGTCACGCAGGCTTTGGTCCCTGCAGATGCCATCTCTCTGCTGTCCCCTCCCTGAACGTGGCTTTAGAATGACTTATACCCTCTCTAGCCTCATGGTGGAATGTCCCCACCTAAAAGACCCAGCCCACTGCAGTGCAGGATTCCTCAGTCTCTCACTTCCTCTCTTAGTAAGTGTCCACCCGCCTTTCATTAAAGCCACTGTCTCCAAGAAAATTGTCCTAATTCTTGGGAACATAGTTGCATGTTCCACCACACTAAGTCAGATTATTACTATAATCTGTGCCATGCTCCTTTTTGTAAGTTCATATTATGAACTATTTCACTGATACCTAGGTGTTGGGGGTGTGTGTGTGTGAGTGTGTGTGTGCAAGGTGCTGAGGGATACTATAATGATAATGAAAGAAAACACATATGCAACCAGCAACCAGACCACAAACCGGAAAATTTCGAATCCCTTTAGATCCCTAAGTCTATGTGGATTGTACTTTTTATCATTTTCTACGCATATACTCCCCAAGACTCTGCACATAGATCCTAAATACTTACAGGCAACAAAATTCTTTCCCCAGAATGCCCAGCATGCCCAGTGGTCACTCAGAAAGTGCTTGCTGGCTTATATATATGACTGGCTCATTCAACAGACACACAGCTTCCCCTAGGATTGTTTAGTTTATTTTTGCCTAATGTTTCAGTTCACATTGGTGACCTGGAACTAAAGTCTCTATGACTGTGAATAGCTTCTTCCCAGTGGTCACAATTGCTTTATGAACATGACAGCAACTTCCAGCTTCTCCATTAAAAACTCCGCGGTGACCTCCAATCTCTGACAGTGAATGTGGAATCTTCACAGTGTCCACAAAGTTCTGGCCCTGACCTCCCCTTGCTGGGCAGGTCCTCACACTGCTCGACTGCCCCCCATACCCTCCTCTGCTCCCAGCATGTCCCCTCCCCAGGACCCCACACAGGTGCCTCCTCTGGGCTAGGGCGTGTGGTCAGCTCTGCACCTGCGATTCTCTACCAAACACCAACCCCTTCTGTTCGGGGGTCCCCTGATCACACTGGTCGGGACAGATACCCATTCCTGCCATTCCCTACCCTTCCCTTTTTTTTCTTTGTTTCTTTTCTTTTTCACACATAGCATTTATGACCATGCAACATTCTAAAAATTCTACAATTTACTAATTCATTTTCTGTTCCTTATATCCCCAAAGAGAACAAATTATCTGTTTTCTTTACTGCTCCAGGCCCAGATTTAGAAAATCACTTGGCATATATTCCACAGCACAAAACCAATGTCTTAGGATCAACTGACTAAATAACAAAATGGGTGACCACGCAGGGAGTGCTGCTCCCGACAGGGAGCAGAAGTGAGCCCTGGCAATGGGCAGCAGAGCCTCTGCTTCCAGAAAGGGAGGAGAGGTCGTCGGGAACCCAGGCTAGAGTCGCCCCCCGCCATGTGTGGCGAGGGGACATGCTACCAGGGGACACACCTTGTTGCATTAGAGTCTTTATGCAATTAAGCAATGATTCCTTTCCTCCAGATAATATCTGCCACTCATTCCAGGTCAACCAGGGAGGTAACAACACTCCATAATGGTCATTTCCCATCACATTTAGATACATACATACATGCACCGGTAGTTTAGACACACACCCACACACACACGCACACACACACTTATACGTACAAAACATATAAAATAGTATCACGGATTGCACGGAGCAATGGGTGTTATACACAAACAACGAATCAAAGACCACTAATGATGTCCTGTACAGGGACTAACAGAATATAATAAAATAAAAAGTACCACAGTCGAACACTAAGAATTTAGTTGAAAACACAAAGTTGCTACAGATTCCTTTTCAACAATTTTAAAATTAAGACGGTGGGGGGGGGGGTTGCACAATGGGCAGAAGCAGAGGAAGTTTAAGAAGCAATTGCAGATAAGAAAACCAGGTGGTGCACCCTGCACAGGCAACTGCGGAGAGGCAAAGGATCAGAAGTTGAGTTCTTGTAAAGAAAATGATCGTGCCACACCCCGCAAGCCGAGGATGCACCCCAGCTTGTGGTAGCCGAGGGCCAGGCAGCCCCCACCAAGGCTTGTTCTCCAGCACCCAAAGGGCAGGTGGCTGGGAAGGAAAGTAGATGCAAAGATAATCTGCAGGGACGTGGAGACGTGCCCCGTGGGGCATGCTGGATGGTTCTTGGCAGAGAGAACTCTGGAGTGTTGTCCTGAACCCAGCCTCGGTCTTGCCCCGGGTGCGGGTTGCCTGCCTCAGGGGGCACACTGAGGGCTGAGCACCGGCCCCCCGAGTGCTCTCCTCCCGCTGCACCCTGCATACTGGATGTGTGCTGGACAGGCCGCCCGAATGCTGGTTTGTGCAGCAGCAGACCCTCAGCGTCCTCACCTCCTGGGGACACATAGCAACAAGCAGGTGTCGCATCGGGGCTAGATGCTGTCACCAGATGGGCTGGGGACAGTTCACACAGAGAGGCTGTGAGGGTGGCCTCTGTGTGGGAAGGAGGGAGCACACGGATGGCCACAGGTCCTGATGGAGGACGGTGGCCGACCCATTCTGGTTCCCCAATCCACTGTCCGATTTGACCATGACGGTCACTTAATCCCAACTGGGGAAACCATCGTGCAGCCGACGGGGACGGTCACACAGCTGACCGCGCTGCTCCCACCTTCCCTGCTGGTTGGTGGCATAGCCCCAGGAAGGGAGCGAGCCCCGGGGCCTGTCCTCCAGCACCGGCTGGGTGTCCCTCCCCCACCCGCAGGAAGAGGTCAGGTGGAGGTCAGGTCAGGTCAGCCGGGACCCTGAGGACGGGGACAGCACCCTGGGGCGACAGACATCCTATGGGAAGGACTTGGCGTCAGGTGAAGGTGAACTTCACAGATGTCCCTTTTGGCACACAGAGACTCACGGGAAACCCTGGCCGCTGACCTTTTACTCTGCGCCCACAAATGTTCTCTGACCCTATGCATGACCACACCTGTTTCCGTTGGTGAGTCCCGGTAGTCAGTTACCGCCTCCTTCCCTGCGGCCCGCCTGGTCATGGGCGCCAGCAGCCCCTGCCCCCAACGCTGATCGGCGGTCGTGGCTTCCCAAAGCGGAGGCGGGAGCACCCTAGTACTTAGCAGCAATGTCTCACAAGGCCGTCTCCCTCGCTGGCAAGGGAACAGCCTCCCAGTCAATAATTTCATTTATTTTGTTTCTGTTCTCCTGTAACATTGCACCTTTATTCCCTCAGGAAATGGATCCAGTCATTAGAAAGGTCAGGCGAACCTTGGAAAGAATTCTGATTTATAACTCATTTGTGCGGGAACAGTAAGCGATATTTAGACGGGGACAATTCGCCGTGAGCGAGGGTGCTGACCTGACCCCCATTAGCTTGGTCTTACTCCCTTCTTCTTCCTGCCTCACCCTCAGTGCTCCTTGTCCCACATGTTCTTTCAAGTGGGAGAGCACGGGTTTTGTTTTGCTTTAATGAGAGTCAACATGATAAAAATATTGATATAATGAATTTAAGGTCATCCTCTCGGTTACTTGGAAATTTGAGGCACGTGAAAGTCAGAGAAGTGTTTCTCCATGTTCACAGTACCCCCGAGAAAAGAAACTAGTGTTTATTGACATTCGTCAGCGTTCATCAGTACAACATACCCACCCATCAAGAGTGAGGAATAAAAACAAGACAGCGCCCACGGCGAGAGCAGAGGGGATGTTGTCCCTAAATCTTCTGGGTCTCTCACCGTTGTTGGTGCTGCCCTCTGTTTAGAAAGTGTTCACAGTCCTGAGAACTCAACATTAAGATCCAGTGTGGTCTACGTTCTTGTCCGGGCTGGGTCTCACATTAATACATTTCTTAATTTCCCCTCCATTTGCTCACTTCTTGGGTAAGACTTCACAGTGCGTTCTTCTATGCAGGGTCTCTGATTCTGAACATGGAAGACCCTTTTAGAAAGACAAAGAGTAAAATCACAGTTGACTATCATGTTGACCTGCTCTGGTTGCCATGATGAACTTCAACAACGGAAGGAAGACTGTTTTCTCAGAGCTGGAGGTCAGATGGTGGAGGTCAAGGTGTTAGCAAGGCTGGATGCCTCTGAGGCCTGAGGGGGACCGTGTCCCTGCCTCTCGCAGCCTCTGGTATTTGCTGGCATCTCTGGCGATCCTTGGCTGGTAGACTCATGGCTCCCACCTTGTGCTCATCTTCACGTGGCATCCCTGTGTGGGCATCTGTGTCCAAATTCCCCTTTTCAAAAGGATACTCACTATACTAGAGTACTCTGCTAGGATATCAACTGAACTCATTATATCTGCAAATGATCCTCTTTCCAAGTAAGTTCCTATGGTGAGGTCCTGGGGGTTAGAACTTCGACATAAGTATTCCGGGAGGACAACATTCAACCCCTAACAACCATATAAGTTAAAGTTTTAAAACTCTTCTGTTTCTGTGTTTCTAGGATAAGGATCATTAAATATTTTAAAAGTTATTTTATTTAAATAAGATGAATACTTTTTTCCTTCTAATGAAACTAAGTTAATGTTCTTCCAGTTAAAATAAATTCCCTCATTTCTCAAGAGCAACTTCCTGTGGATGATCAAGACCTCTTTTCTTCCCTGATTTATATTTAGAATTTTTTTAATTTAATGTATTTCCCAAAGATTTGAAAAATGCAATGTTTGTTTTTTACAGCAAGATGAAAAATACACCTCTGACAGTTGGTGGCAGGTTTCACCTTGAGGCCATGCAGGCTTTAACAACTTTACAACTCAGCCATCGCTTCTGCACTGCTCCGAGGGAAGTCTTGGGAGAGAAATCACATGTAACAGAAACATCAGGAGCACAAATTTGGCTCATCCAACCATTTCATTATCACAGATGATTGTTAATAACTTACACATATATTCACCTTACAGAGTCTTTCAGAAACCAAAGGCACTAAATGTGCATATTTCTGGCTGTTGAAGTGCAGAAACAGAAGGGATGCCCTCTAGTACCTCTGAAATCAACGGCCAGCATTTGGAAATGAAACTGTGTGACCATTTTTTATACCTGTTAGGAAAGGAAGCAAGTTTAATTCCCATCCTCCCCATGATAGCCAAACCTCCCCAATTAAGATGGTTTGGGGACACCACCTTTCACATATTGTGCTCAATAAATATTTCTCTCTGCATTCAACTGGTTACATCTTTGTGATTTTAAGTTCTCCATATAGAGAACTCTTCTTGTTTTAGATCTCTGACCAAATCTTATTTAAAATTATATTCATGAAGAGATTTTAATGATAAGGATGAATACTTACATAATGCTAAAGGAGAAAGGAAACATTTCACTGTACTAAAGATATAACCACTTCGGGAAACTGAATTTGACTTTACAAACATTCAATGTCCATCAAATTATTCACAGTGATCTGCTCTAGGTAGAAATCATTCACGTGGTTCTTTGCATTTTTATTGCTTTGTCAATGTTCTTCTCTGTATTTTCTATAAATTCCATTGTTTTATAAGCAGTTGAAAAAGATGAAACAGAAACAAGCCAGAAAGGGAAGAAAAGACAGGCTAGGCGATTCTGCAAATACCTTCTTAGTTGACATTAAAGAAATCTTCTTGGATGGGGCCACACAAAAAGTGTGTAAGAGGGGACACTGCCCGGGACTCGGGTCATAAGAGGCAGAGAAGCAAAGTGGCAGATGAGGGTTTCCACAGAGGCTTCTAGTGTCTTCCATCTCTCAAGGTCCTCTACAATGTGCGCTTGACATTTTTCCAACCAAGACACAGGTCTCTGGCATTGGAGCTGGGATGGAGGGCTAGCGTGTCCCTTGAAAAGAATGTTAGGAGCTACTGTATGATTCCTGTACCCATCACAGAGAAGGTGATGCGCTTGTTCTCTGGAACCCTAGCACTTGGCCTAAAAGAATAAAGATGTCCAAGTGTCCTGAGTCACCCCCGTGTAAGGAAACGAAGCCATCTATAAAGGCACACAGGCCATCCTTGAGTCCCTCCAGCCCATGTACGGGACCCAGTACAGCAGCCCCAAGATTTTGAATCTTCTTTGGGTCCAAGACCCTAGATATTGGAGTGTTGAAGAAATACCCCTTGCTGGGGCCTCCTGTATTCCTGACATGAGACCCACGAGCATACCCAGTGGTTGGTGTTTTATTATCCTGACGCGGGGGTTGTGAGTTACACAGAAATATTATCCAAGCATGTAATTCAAGCTGGCTTAAGAGAAAAAAAGAAATTGTTATTTGATTTCAATCATTTATCCTGAAGATTCCTTCCAGTGCTCCCTTTCTGTAGTCAGATGTCTGATCTTCCCTCCAACTCAGGTCTCCTTGAGGGCTTTCTATCTCACTGAGTCACTTCGGTGCATCAGATGTGATGAATAATTCTCCGTCATGCCCACCACAATATCTGGTGCATTATGATGACTTTCAGCTTTATGTTCTAACATTCCAGTTCTAACATCTCCATTTCTACCAAATGGTCAACAAACTGCTGGCAACATTTGTCTCTGCCTGTCTCTTCTCTACAATCCCTAGCTTGGCTTCCTCGTCCATTGTCCACATCCCCATGAAGATCTTACCATTTTGCATTTCCATTTATCCTTCAGCCACCCCACCTGATCACCAGTTCAGGCCTGAAGTCCTTAGCGTGACCTGCATGCTCTAGATAGACTCAAACCCTCTGTCCCACCTCATCTCAGTCTACTTCTCTTCCTGGCTTTGCTCTCATGGTACAGTCATATGGTCCTACTCTCTGTTTCTCGGATGAGTTACACTGTCTCCTGTCAGAGAGTCTGTGTAGGTGCTGTTTGCTCTGGAATGCTCTCTTGCCCCTTCCCCGTAATGTACTCTTTGACCTAGTTAGGTGTAATTTCATGTTCTTTCATTTGCTTTGAGAAGACTTCCTTGAAACCACCTCACTGAGTTTAAATGAGAACAAAGTAATATTTAATTCATAGAAGAAAAAATTTACTGAAACATGATAAATATACCTTCTTTTACAAAAGAAGACTTTTCTTAGGAAAAAGCAAAAGTGCACTGACGTATACATTAAACCCACAAAGGAATGAGGTTATTTTGAAGTCAATAAGAAAACAAGCAGCACTGATTTTGATTGACTTGCAAGAGAAGGAATGTCTTTCATCAATACTTAATACCCCACGTGGAACAGACCCCTTTTCTTTGAGTCCTATAAATGCTGCTGATAGAAGTCATTTGGATGAGACTTCTAAAGCAGAAATAAGAACATATGCAAATTTCCTACATGCACTCAATGACAATGCCTTACTCTGTCCTACTTCCCCAGTGAGTGTTCATGCTGCCATCTTGTTCTTCTTCACGAAAAGCCAAAGTAGGCAGTGTTTATAATAGTCTGCTGCAGATCATTGTCATCAGATTGAGCAGAAAGACTCAGTGCCATAGGCTTACAACTTCAGTACTAGTGTACCTGACATTTAATCTAGATTCTGAGCATTCACATGCAAAATGACCTTTTTTGTGCCCAATCCTAGGTTGGCATTTTCATGTACGTTCTATCATTTAATTACCACAAACATCTGGGAGAAAGGTGGCACGGACCTTATGTGTGAGATCCACTGAGACCCATCCCGTTATTCAGCAAATGTTCAGCAACGTCCCCTTGTGTACCACGTAGAGCGCAAGAGACACAATGGCACATGTGATTCTTTCACTGAATTTACAAGGATACAACAAGAACAATTAAGCATACCCATTAAACTAAGCATGCCAATTGCTTAAACAGAGGGATCTGGGGTATAAATTGTTAAATGCCATTTAAAAGGTTTCTAGTATCAAGTTATATGTTAAAGAACATAAGGAAGTACTACAAGTTTTAAATAATAATATAGTTTTAATTACTAGATTAATTAATTGGTAAAGATAGATTATTCCCCCTGGTCCCAGGTTCCAGTTCTCACCTCACGCATGTCTCATTCTGTCCAGGTCTGCACCAGAGTGGACCTGCCTTGATTTGGGACACTTGTGGCTGTAAGCAGAATAATTTCTGTTCCCAGTCATGTATGGCAAGTTTGGTTTTTACTGTATTATTAATTTTTTTTTTGCTTTCTCTAATTAACAAAAGTATCTTGACTGCCTGTCCTATTTATCACCCAAAGAAAGAAAAATGGATGTCACATCTTTGTTTTGTTTTTCACATTTGCTTAAACCCTGACATGGGGAGATGAAGAGGAGAAGGGAATTGAGGGAAATTGGGGGGAAGATGAACCATGAGAGACTATGGACTCTGAAAAACAACCTGAGGGTTTTGAAGGGGCGGGGGGTGGGAGGGTGGGGGAGCCAGGTGGTGGGTATTGTGGAGGGCATGCATTGCATGGAGCACTGGGTGTGGTGTAAAACTATGAACTCTGTTACGCTGAAAAGAAATGAAATTTTAAAAAAACCTGGATGTCTTTTTTCAACTATCTGATGTTTTCCTTTCGACTGAAGTAAGAAAAGTGACAAGGGAGCATTGCACAGCACGTCAACTGCACATACAGCGTGTCCGATTCAGTGACTCTGCCCACGTGGGGTCACCGCCCCCAGCAGTAGCAGGAGTGCCACCGTGTAACGAGAATCCTGTGAGAGGGCCAGCCATGTGCAGGGACTTATGTTCTGTGATGCTGTGTAATTTCCCCTGAAGAGGATCTTCAGATTTCCACAGGATGCTGCCTGTAGCATGCCACACCTCTTCTTAATTCCAGTGTCCCTCCTACTTACGACTTTTTATTGATTCCCTTTTTGCTGTTCCACAGAAACACAGGAAGGCAACCTTGATCTTCTGAGAACTCAATGCAATCTCTTCACATTGAGGCAGGACACAGACCTTCCTAGTGCACGGAGCTTTCTCCTTGTCTGTACTCCTCTTAGGATGTTTGAGACAACCTGGGCACTCTGTAAGGAGTCATTCCTCTGGGTCAGGCAGCAATGATGGAAACCATGTTTACATACTGACTATTTCGTTTCATTCAACAACTTAATTTACCAAACATTTGTCTGCTTTGTGTGTGTGAAAGGTTTTTTGCTAAATGCCATGGTGGGTCAGAGGGCAATGGACAACCTCTCACCCCTCCCTTCGCTGACACTGTTCTGAGTAGAAACATGTTTATTTCAATATCCCCTGTTTGCAATACGTATGTCTCCCTTTTTACAAGTCAGTTTAAAAAGTGGACAAAAGATTGGTTTCTCCTTTAAAGAGCTTGATGGTATTCTGCAATTGGGCTAGAGAGGTGAGAGCCACACAGCTTGGGGTGGCACAGGGTGGTGCCAGGAGGACATCACTCAGGAGACACAATCCTAGCGAGCTCTGGGCCAGGGACACAGACAGACAATGGGCTCTGCCATCCAGCAGGGCCCCAAACCAGCCAGTTATCCTCTCTGCTTCTCCAAGTGTAGAGATAAACCCCTGCACACAACAGTTCCCAGATGTACTGAGGAAACAAGAAAGAATCCCAAGAGTACTAAGTTCTTTTGCTGTGAGGTGGAAGGGAAAGTAGGGAAGGAGGCTGAGAGCTCCCCACGAGGATGTGATGTGCATCCCTGGGGAGCCACCATCAGGCAAGGGGAGCCCGTGAGCCACACGCTGGGGGCCAAGATCACACATGCATCACAGGCTCGATTTCTTTCTCAATTTTTAAGTGAATTAATACAATAAAGTGTTTTCCACTTCTTCCTTTATCAGGGCTCAGATTGTCCAGCGATGTGAAAAGCACGTTCACAGTGGCCGGAGGGTGGAAGCATCCCAGCGTCCACCCGCAGGTGGATGGATGGACCAGATGTGCTCTGTCCACACCACACAGCAGCAAAGCAAGTTCTGAACTTCAGAAATGGTTACAAATGGCAAATTTTAGGTTGTATATATTTTACCAAATTTTAAAAATCCCCCCAAATGATGTGGCCGATAATGTGGGCAACTGTTCTTCGCCTAGCCCACAAAAGGAGCTGGTTGGTCCATGCCAGGAAGGAGCTTAGGGACCCCCCAAGTCTGTTTTTCTCTTATTCTATAAAGGATATAAAAAAGAGGAGAGAAAAGATCCACTGAGAGTTCCCCCAAAACTGACTTGACTTTCTCACCATTTGAGAATTTACTTTCCTTTGCACGTAGATGTGTGGTAGACCGTTCTGACACTATGATTTTGCTTATATAATAAAGAGGCTCAGGGACGCCTGGGTGGTTCAGTTGGTTAAAGCCTCTGCCTTCGGCTCAGGTCATGATCCCAGTGTCCTGGGATCGAGTCCCACATCGGGATCCTTGCTCGGCAGGGAGCCTGCTTCTCCCTCTGCCTCTGCCTGCCACTCTGTCTGCCTGTGCTCCATCACTCTCTCTCCCTCTCTCTGACAAATAAATAAAGTTTAAAAAAATAATAAAGAGGCTCTTCCGAGGCAATGAACTAACCTTAGCATTTAGCATTTCTCTTGAGGTTGCTACGACTCTCTTTATAATAAGAGAAGTAAGTGTTTGCCAAAGTGACATATTTCTAGTGAATTTAAGTAAAGATACAAATATGAAAGCTTTGAATGCGGACCCAATTTGACTAATGAGTCTGAGAAAGACCTCCCAACCACCCCCTTTGCCTTCATCATCAGACCCAGAGGGGAGAAAAAATGCTTCTTTATTCACTGAAACACTGAGTAACTCTTATTGCTGAAAATTACTTTGTCCCATAAGGATAAGATACCCTGTTACAATGTTACATGATTTTAAGTCATTCCTAAACTAATTTAAGAGAGAGTTGTTAATACCAAAGAGGATGTGTTTCTTGTTGTAAACACTAAGGCTTGCCATTGGAGGAAGCAAGGGGCAGGTGCAACAATTAGAGAACAAAGACTCAGCCTTTCCTGCAGATGTCAGGGCTGCTGTCCTATAAAACGTCCACATATTAGGTCCAAGCCAGCTAGAAGCCATAAGGACATTCTGCTGCAGGAGGAAAAAACACACCGGAGTTGAGTAGATTTGTGACATATGCTTTATATACATTATCCTTTATATTGGTTATTTTCCAAAGCAGGTCATCAAGTTGCCTTACAGGAGGAAAAGCCAAGCTCGTGTCACGTGTGTACAAAGACGCGGAACTCCTGTTTGAACCTCAGTTTGACTGAGTCCCGAGGAAGGTCCCTTTCTAGCATCTTCCCGGGAGATCAGCATCAGGATCCATCGTCTCTCACTTCTCTGAAGCCGAAACACAGTGAGGGGATTGTACAGCTAGGCCTCCTGCTATTCTAAAATCTCGTTCTTCAAGATCAGTGTGTGCGTTAGCGACCCTGGGGGCCAGAGACTGGATTAGAGAGAGATGACCTCTTATTGCCTTAGCCAGTGCTAATATGAAGATTCGTGAACAATATAAAGATGGTAATATTTTATCCCTAAAGAAAACTTTAAAATTCATTTTTGTAGTATTTGTTATTTTGCCCTGTTACCATTTTAATTCCATGATGACACTCTGGACTAGTTCAAACTCACGCTTTTTACCACCACCACCCCATGTGTGAGTAACTGCCTGGGGAAGTTATCGGTAGGGCTCAGGGCAGCCTTGAGTTCCTCCGCGTGTCCGCTGTATAAGGTAGGAAGGTTTTAAGAAGTTAGGTATTTGGAAAGCAAGCGCATCCCATCCTGAGGACACACAGGATTCCTACGGGTGAGCTAGACTTGGAGGCACACCTCTCTGTGGTTGTGCAAACCTGACGAGGGAAGCAATGAGCTCTCTGAGAGGAAGCTTGTGTGACCAACAGACATCAATGGGTCGATAGAACACTTTTTAGGATGTGAATTAAAATGAGGGCTTTACTTTTAGAAACAGCACCTCTCTCCTTTCTGAAGACATTCTGGTCTAGACTGCTTTGTAATCCTGTTTATTGTTATTCAGTCCCTGAGTAACTCACGTGGGGGTTTGTTTCCTCTTGAACTTCAGTCGTCCTGGAAACAGACATATCAAAGGAGAAAATGCCCGCAGCAAAAGACAAGACTTTCCACTGGCCCACACTGTCCATCCGCCACAGGAAACACAAGCCCTCCTCAAGGGTTATGAGTCCTCCTAGGGCAGGATTCACGATCCGGCTACGATCTCACGGTCACTGAAAATGCATAGGGAAGTGTGAGAATTACCAGAAGTCTGCTTGTTTTTCTGTTTTGCTTGACTTCGTTTGTTTTGCTATTCTCTGAACCTCCCCATTGGAACAATTGTAACATTTTATCAAATGCACTATAACTTAATCGAACATTTTAACATTTTTATATTCTCGAACATTCTAACAAGATAGGGAAAGATCTTTGAAAATACGAGTTTTCAGATGGTAAATGCATCAGATCGCTGAGACTCAAAGAGGAATGCATGTTTACAATTTGCAGTTTTGATGGGAAGTGGTGTTTTCTCATTTGGTTCTCATCATATCATTGCATTGCAAATGACATAATGATATTGAATCATGTCATCGGCGCTGTAATGATAGGATGCGACAAAGTAATAGAAAGACAGTCCCCTGTTGCAACTAAGTGTCACAGCTTCCTGCAGCTGGAGATGGCAATTGGCAATTTGCAACCTCTTTGCTGGCTGAAGATGTTCAACAAACAAGACTGGGAATCGGTGATAGAGGTGAGCTCCCAGGTTCAGAAAATACTTTGCCTCCCATTCCTTATAGAGGGCTGGAATTGCAAGAAAAGTAAACGTAAGCAGAGAGAAAATAAATCAGAAGCTAAATGACACCCTAAAATGGATGCTGAGTCTGTATGAGCATAGGTACCAGCATTGCTTAATTATGCACGTGAAGAGGGAAATGTAGTGTAATTATCACAGCCACACGGGCTTCTCCAAGTGATCAACTGGGCTCCTGGGGAATTCATTCTGCAAATGAATGAAGCCCATGTTGGGAGCAGGAGCGGTGCCTGCCACTGGGAAAATGAGAATGTAGGGACAAGGTATATTTCCTGAAGGAGTCAACTAAGAGGAGAGCTAGAGGGTAGAGCGTCCTATTAGCTCCATGAGATGCGTGTGTGGGTAAAGGTGAGCTGAGAGCCAGCTGACTGCATACGCATCTGCTGGCCAAGAAGGCTCCTCATGAGAGCCCATGTCCGAGCGCTTAGGGTTAGCATGAATGACATAAAAAGGAGCACGAACAGTGTGGTGCAGAGGAATCAATTGCAAAAGCAACATCAGGAGGGTTGGGGGTTTCAAGACATGTCTTGTGGGTGGTATGGAGGCAGTGGGGAAGTCGGAGCTCAGCCTGTGTAGACCTATGGAGGGCCAGCTTCCTTACTAAGCAGGAGCTTGAACCCATGTCTGATCACTCTGGGGAGCAAGAAGTAAAACTGTCACTTTTATGAAGATCCGATTCATTATCACGAGGAGGCATTCTTGGCAACAGATTTCAAGACAGTCTTCATTAAAAAAATGTATTTTAAGGAAATCCCAACAAAACAGGACAGTGGATACTCTGCACAGTAGAAATCGGTATGATGTAGGTCAGGTCTAAAACCTAAATTATTTGGAGCAATGTGGCAAGGGGACAGAAGACAGAAATATACAAGTGAGAGAAACTATGTTCCAGCGGACCAGCGAGAGGGTGGTGGGGGAAGTTCCCAACATGAAGCTGATCTAAACTGCCAGGACTGTGGCTCGGAGGAAAAGACATATGTGGGTCATTTTCTCAAGATGCTTTTGTTTCAGCCCATTTCTTTTTTTTTTCTATGAAATTGATTTTATTTAATAAGGTGCTTTTTTTGCCCTTTTCCATTTGCACATATGTATACACACATATCTGCATATCTATAGGGTGCACTTTTACTTTTAGTTGACCTACAAAATACATATATTCTAGCTTTTAAGATTATCATTAGGAAACAAACCTCTGTCTATATAGACAGCCCATTTCTTTTTAAGAGATGTCAGATCTTTCTTTACAGGCGTGTCCACCACTATTTTAAAAACTTCATGTAGTGACATAATATCATATGAATTGACTGTTATCAAGGTACATCTACATGCCATCATGAGAATGGAACTTTACGACAAAACATTCCAGTGTTAGATGAAGGCTGTGAGCGTGTTTGCCGTAAGTTTCGCTTGATGAGCTTTGTACAAAGGACACGGCTGTCTGTGGGGGCACCTGACTCTTTCCCGATAGGTTTGGCCTCTTTAGAACCGAGATGCTTTTTCTCTCTTTCCTAAACAACTGTCACAGGGTCGTTGCCCCTCACCGCGTATTGACATGCAGGTTCTCTACCATCACCGCTCCTCCCGCGAACCCTCCCCCCTTGCAGCCTGGGCTGGAGGGGAGCAGCAGAGCTGGCAGGGGACGAAACTCATAATGAACTAGACACTTACACCCTGAACACGGTCTCCCCATTTCTCCCATCCTGCAGCCTCCTGCAACCACCACTCTACTCTGTTCTTACGAGTTCTGATGTTTCCAGACGCCGCATACAGATGAAGACATACGGTATTTGTCTTTCTCTGTCAGATGGACCTCACTTAGCACAATGACCTCAGGTCTATCCACGAAGTGTCAAATGGTAGGATTCTTCTCTTTTCATGGTTGAGTAACATTGCACTGTGTATACACACATAGACCATATTTTCTTTATCTGTTCATCTGTCGATGGACATGGGGATGCTTCCAAGTCATGAGTGCTGTGGACCACACTGCCGTGAACATGGGGTTGTGGATGTCTCTTGGAGGGACATCTCTGGGAGGTGGGAACACCCCAGCTCTGTGGGGACCCAGAAACTCCTGCACTCCGGACCCTTCCAGAACTCACTCAATGTATACTGTACAGAAATATTTATTCTGTGAGTGAAGGAGATACAGGGAGTCTTTTCCAGACAATGATATTATTAGAAAATATCAAAATGAAGCAACCATACATTTAGAAACAGGACGTTTCAAAAATCAAATGCTGCATCACATGAAGGCTGAGAGACAAGAAAAGACAACATAAATCTAAGTTTCGAATGAAGAGTGAACTCTTTGATTTTGAAACATAAAAACCATAGAAAGACTGAAGACTCCTTTGTCGGGCTTCAGTATCTAAAACAGATGTAAAGCTACAAAAAGTGCCCACACGCACACAAACCTGATTCACAGAAGAAACGCTCCTGCCTAACCAGAAGCACACGGCACATGAAGCCAGAGGCTGGGCATTGTTCTTCCCTCTCTGCTGACGAAGCAGGAGGAGTTCTATTATATCTGGAACCATCACTGGCAGTAATAAATTAATCTAAAACATGACTGTGTTTAAATTTATAATGGCCACAAGAAGTTCATCTATCTGGGACACAACCACATAGATCTCCAGACACCTAGTGATTTAATCTCGTCCCACATCGAGCCTCAATGACATAATTTAGAAAGTTGCTGAAGAAGAAATGATTAACTAAGTTTTACATTCTATCTTCAATTATGCAAAAAAAAAAAAAGAAGCACAGAGTCCTTTGAGATCTTCTTGAATGGTTAATGAAAAGTAAGTTTGTTTTCATAAGACAGAAAACATTTCGCTCTCAAAATGAAAATTCTTGATTTACACAGATTGAAGTGAGGAAACCATGTCATGAATATTCATTGGAACATTAATGTTTGCAAAAACTACTCATAAATTGAAAAGTGGTCATAATTCAAAATTCAAGTGATGGGTGATAGCATAAGATATACAGTGAAATATACAACCTTAAATTCACAGAATTTATCTGAGTCACAGAAGCTGAATATTTGTGTATGATTGAATTTATGAAGCCCACTCATTGCCTCGAAGCCTTGTATGATGCAGCCCTTCTGCCCACCCAAACTATCCCTTCTTCTTTTAACCAAACCTCAAGCTGAATTCATTGTATCATTTACTAATCAGGGATCTTTTAAAAGTATAGTACATTCCTAGTGTTTCTAAATTTGTTTCAAAATACGCTTTGCAAATCAATCAATCATTCAATAACAGCCACCACCAACAAAAAGCATTTTGTTTTTCGAAAACATATTTTGAGTTCCATCCCTCTGCCGCGGCTGGCCTCACCTGGAGGAGAGAGACTTAAATGGGACTGGAGGGAGAAGGCGAGGGTGGCTCAGATCTGTCTGCAGGAGTAGGGGTTTGATGCTGAGCAGAAACCTGCCAGAGTTCCGTACCTCCAGGGAGCTTCACCTGCCTGGACAAGAGGCCGCCCGAGATAAACGGGGGAGCAAACCTATTGTGTACGTGGTTGTGCTTGGATTTCCTTTAGTGTAGGTTGCAGTCATCCTGGTCAATCTTTTCTCGGAATGGGAGGGGGAAAAGGCAAGTAAACGAGGGGGAACTACGGAGTTTCAGCACCAAAGCCGTGATGCTTGAGAGGAAATAAAGATGGAATCCTGGGCCAGGATGGACCCTACAGTCAGCTGAGTTAAAGCAAGTGGAACACACACACACACATACACACACGTGTGTGCACACTCACACATACGCACACACACTTACACACTTACACACACGCACACCAAATCAGTATGTGTCTGTGTGTGGTCCCACAAAAAGCAGATTATTAGGATAAGGTGTTTGTTGGCGTGACTCGTTCTCCAGTAAACTTCAGTGAAGTAGAACATGTCTACAGGAAGTGCACAACCCATATGTTTTGGGATGGGTTGAGTCACGAGAAATTGCAAACAGCTGCGTCACCACCACAGAGAACATAACGTTTTACATAAAGCCCCACGTTTTGTTCCTGCTCAACACAGAGCCCACCCACTTTCTCAGGCTAGTCTGTGACATGACCTGTGCTGTGCCACCATTTTGTCTCTCGTTGAATTTCACGTAATGTCGTCAGGCGGCATGTGGTGTTTTCTCTCTAGCTTCTTTCAGTCAACGTTGGCTTGGGAGATGGGTCCACGTCTGACGTGGACCTCCCTCTGTAGACTCCTGGGGGGCACTCCCCTGTCGGGAAGGGGTCATAAACTACACGTCCGTCCCCCCACGCATAAAGAGTTTGGACGTTTCCAGGCTCTGCTTCTCATGGGTAATGCCGCTATGAACACTGCGTGGAATGCCTTTTTGTGGGCGTTGGTGCACGTCTGTGTATGTGCCCTCCTGAGCAGAAGTGTTGAGGAATGAGTGATGGGGGCTCTGGCAAGGGGGGTCCCCAGGACTGTCCCTCTTCACACCCCCAGGGACAGCACAGGACAGGTGAGTTGCCACATACTCTCAGCAACACTGGAAATGGTCAGTCCTTCGAGTTGTAGCTACTCATGTGTGGCCGTGACTCTTATGTGCGTGTGTGGTGTGTGTGTCCACACGTGTGCCCCTGTGTGGTGGGATACCGTACCGGCTTTCAATGCTCATGTCTGGTAAGTAACTGGGTTGAATATCTTTTCATACGTTGGTCACTTATATCGTTCCTCATCATTATTGATTCGAGAGAACGAAGAGATCTTCGTCTGTACACATACATATAAAATCCAGCCTCACTCAGGGTCTGGCCTTTGACGTGTCACTCTCCTCAGCGTGTGTTTTGATCAATGAAGTTAACAAAACCAAATTTACCAATACTTTTTTTTTGAAATATCTCTGTATCTCAGGTAATGAGGATCTTTTACGATGAAAAATTCTAGACCTGGGGCCCCTGGGTGGCTCAGTCGGTCGAACGTCTGCTTTTAGCTTAGGTCATGACCCCAGCGTCCTGGGATCAAATCCTACATCAGACTCCTTGCCCAGCGGGGAGCCTGCCTCCCCCCCCCCCCTTGCTCATGCTCTTTCTCTCTCACTCATACTCTCTCTCTGATAAATAAATAAAATCCTTAAAAAAAAAAAAAACTAGACCTTTCTTGTTTTGTCTTCACATTTAGGTCTACAAACTAGTTGGATGTAATTTCTATGTGGTATGAGATTAGGTCATTTTGTTGTTGTTGTTGTTGTTGTTTTAGAGTCTGCAAAGACACCAGCAGTACTTACAGAAACAGTCTTTTCCCGGCTGTTTCGACGGATCACCTTGTGATCAGCTAAGTGTCCATACAGGTGTATATCCCATTATTGGGTTTCCACTGGTCTGTATCAGGGAGTTTCAAATTTCAGAAACACTTTGAGGGCTTGTTACAACCATTTCCGACCCAGAGGCGTGGAGTAGTGAGGTGGGGTGCTAACTACCTCCTTGGGCTCGCCTTGGGAACCCAGGTCTACTTGTCTGTCCTTTACCAAATCATCCCTTAATGTCTTCAAGTTATGAATCTGGTTATCCAGTGCTATGAATCCAACAACATGTTTTTCTTATAGATCACTTTGGCTATTCTTAACCCTAATAATTTTCATATGAATTTTAAAATCATGTTATCAATCCCTGGAAAAAAACATCATGCTGTGACCATTAATGTACCACAGTGAATCAGTGAATATATTTGAGATTAGATCAGATCTAATCTTCTGGTCCATTAATAGGACATTCTCTCTTACTTTGTTCAATTAAGTCTTATAGTTTTTCTTACCATGATTTATAGCTTTCTGTGTAGGGGGCTTTTACATATTTTGTTAGATTTATTCCATTTTCATTTAAATTTTTTTAGCTTTCACTTAATATTTTAAAAAATAATTTTATTTTTATTTTTAATATTTATTTATTTAATTAAAATATGACAGGATTTCGTTCCTCATTGATGTACCGAGGAGTATGTATCTGGCACAGTATCTCCCAAAGCATGTTCTGAATAATATAGTTAATGGAATTCTCGTAAGTGGTTGAAGAAAATGGATCCTCTGGTCCATTTGTTTGAAAAATGATGATTTAAACAAGATAGTCTGATGCATTTGGTGATGGACTTCCTGACGTCTTTAAAATATGATACATTGTGTATCACCAAGAAAAGTCTGCCTTTCCTCGAAGCATTGATCGTGCAACCTCCTTTGTGTAAGGAAACAATGTGTAAGATTAGCATCCAACAGAACAAGGGAACTGTTGTCTAACGTCACTTCAAGTATGGATCTGGCTGTTAGTTTAAGACAATTTCTATTCTACTCATGTGGAGCTTTTCATTCCTGCTTTGTCTAGGGGTGTGTTTGTTTGTCCATCATAATAACCAGCATTAAGCTTAGTCACAAAAAGGTATAAAAAACTATTGAGTTGGGGGCGCCTGGGTGGCTCAGTGGGTTAAAGCCTCTGCTTTCAGTTCAGGTCATGATCTCAGGGTCCTGGGATCGAGTCCCGCATTGGGCTCTCTGCTCAGCAGGGAGCCTGCTTCCTCCCCTCTCTGCCTGCCTCTCTGCCTACTTATGATCTCTCTCTCTCTCTGTGTCAAATAAATAAATAAAATCTTTTAAAAAAAATCTATTGAGTTTACTAGGCATTGATCCTTCTCTAACCTCCCAATGACAATGTATTATACTAGTAATCCTCACAATATCATACCATCGTTAAGTCCTGTAATAAATTCTACTTTATTAAAATGAATAGGTCTTTCTAAAAAAATTTTTTAGAAATGTAAGTATATTTTCATTCTCATGTTTTCCGTTACTGTTATTTGAAAAGGCTGCTGTGCATCAATCTTTTGTCTATTTAACTTTTGAAGTGATGCATTAGCAAGCAATAGTTTCATTGTAGACTCTTCAGAACTTCTACATACAAATTCATGTATTTGCAAATGGCAGCATCATTGCTTTCCTTTCAGTCTTAGAATTTTATGTCTCCTTTTTGCCTTATTTTAACTGCTTAGACCTTCCAAAGTAATGGTCAGTAGAAGTGGTGAAAACAAACATCCATTTCACAGTCCTGATCCCAGGGGAAGGCGTCAATGATACACCATTACGTATGGGGTAACTTGTAGTGTTTTTTACATTGATGATATTCCCTTCCATGCCTGGTTTGCTGTTTCTCTTTTCAGGAATAGATATTGAATACTACCAAATGCCTTTCTACATCCATTTAGAGAATCATGTGATTTTTCACCTTTTACTATCTTAATGTAGAATATTACATTGTTTTTTTTAAGGGTTTCAAGTTTTCTAGAGCAGTTTGAGATTTACAGTGACTGAGCTGAAAGTACAGTACGCACACCCCCTCCTCTCCCACAAACAGAGCCCCCCCAGAGCACCCCCAATGGACAACACGCCTGTTGAAACTGACAACCCCCACTGAGACATCGTTACGCAGAGTCGGAGGTTTACCTTAGGGTTCAGTCTTGGTGTTGTAGTCTCTGGGCGTCTAGACGAATGAGGAGGACATGAATCCACCACTACAGGGTCCCACAGAGTCCTCTCATTACCCTAAACATCCTCTGTGCTCCACCCACTCATTTCCCAGCCCCCAACCTCTGCCAACCACTTCTCACTGTCTCTGCATAGACCTGGCCTTCTCCAGGATGCCATAGAGTTGGAATCACACAGTGTGTACCTTTTCCAGATTGGCCTCTCTCAGAGTGCTATACATTTAAATTTCCTCCTCATCCTTTTAAAGTGTCTATGAACATCTGTGCGACACAGTCTTCAGCTCCTTTGGGGAAATACCAAGGAACTTGGTGCTATATCATACGGGCAGAGAATATACAGTTCTGTAAGAAACTACCAGACTGTTTCCAAAGTGGCTGCACCCTTTTCCATGGATCGATTTTCGAATGGAAAGGTGACCTTGCATTCCTGGAATAAAATCAACTTGTCATCATGTATGACTATTTTCCTATATTGATTGAGTGGGTTTGTTGATGTTTTGTTTGGGATTATAGAATCTGTGTTTATCAGAAGCATTAGTCTGCAATTTTCCCTCCTGATAATGATTTTGTCAGATCTGGATTTCAAAATTATTCTGATTACATATAATGAGTCAGAAAAATTTTCCCCCTTTGTATTTTCTGGAAAATTTGTTTAAGATTGTTAATGTTTCTTTCTTAAAATGTTTTGAAAATTTACTGGTGAAGCCTTCTGGAACTAAAAATTTTCTGTAGTTATGACCTTAATTATACATGCAAGTGTTTTTTAGCAGATACACAGCCATGTAGTTTGGGTTGGAAGCTCTCAGAGGTTGGGAAGGTGGGAGATATGTTAAATATTGAGGCTATGCAATGCGGAGCAGGAATTTGAGGACCAGAGAGAAGAGATACCTGGCTGCTAGGGAGGCCCAGCACTTGGGAGTGGCTTCAAGCAGATGTCTGGAGCTGGGTGCTTATCTGGGGATGTCAACTGGTGACCATGCTGGCCTCTCAAGTGTGACCTCAGCTTCCTCAGAGCAAGGTCACAGTCCTTACAGAGCAGCTCGGATCTTCCTGAAACAAGAGTTACATCAACCACAGCAAAGGCACACCGTGTCCAGAGTCAAAGAGAGAAAGGGAAGGGCAGCAGGTGTTTTAAGCACCCCCAAAGGCCCGCCATGTTCCCTGCAATTGATCTGTGTGTACCATGCCTCTCCATTGTCTTCAGTGGCTCATGCCACCAATGCCTTTGGTCCTTGCACCTGCCAAGACCTTTCTCCTCCCAGTCCTTGGAGGTGCTGTTTCCTTCATCTGCTCCCTCTTGGAGTTCCAGCTTCAGTGTTTTGTCCACAGAAAGATCTCTACCAGAGGTGCCTGGGTTGTTCTGTTGGTTAAGCACCCAACTCTTGATCTCAGCTCAGATCTGGATCTCAGGCTCCTGAGTTCAGGTCCTGGGTTGGGTTCCATGCTGGGTATGGAGCCTACCTTAAAAGAGAGAAAGAGAGAAAGAGAGAGGGGGAAAGTCGTTCCTGATTGGCAGGTAAGTCCCTTTGACCTCCTCCCACTGCTGCTATGTCTCACAGCTCTATTGCATGTGTCCCTAGAATTTATTAGATTTGGACATGGACGATATGGATGATACATAACATATCATGGGCACACTACTTGGTTACTGTCTATCTCCCTCACCATGCTAGAAGCTCCTTAAATGCACAGACCTTGTTTTTCACTGTAGCCTAACTCATCCCTACATGCAGCTGGGATCCCTACATGCAGAAACCCACTCTCAGTGCCTTTGATATGCTGCTCATGAGGTCAGCACCTTATCTGTGTGTGGTCATTTTGTTCTGATGACCTTGCTTTGAGACCAGTGTTATTTGTATTCGCATATTACATCAGAAGAAACTAATTGCTAATGACAAGTAATTTACACTAAGTCATAGAGATCCGAGGTGGCTGAGATGTTCAAGAAACCCAGGGCATCTGACACAAAGCCTATGTTCTCTTACTCAAGAACACGGCTGTCTGCAGATTTGCATAAGACCTGCACTAGTCATACGTCCCACTGTCCAAAACAGAAGGCAGCTGAGACAGGCAGTCACCTGGGTGGGGCACCAGATTGAAAGGCAAAAAGTGGGGCTAATTCCTGGAAAAGAGTATGCACTGTCTCTTCTGGGCACACTTGCCATAGTTCATAGAGGGGTTAGAACTTGGAAGGGGTGTCTGCCTTTGAGAATTTCCCCCTATCATATACCAGAAAACCATACCATGGTTCCACAAGAGCCTAAAAAGAGAGAAGATTCCACAAAGGTCAGAAACAAAACTAAACATATTCTTACCATACCATCCAACAGTCATGCTCCTTAGTACTTACCCAAACGAATTAAGAACTTATATTCACAAGGAGTTTTATAGCAGCTTTAGTCACAATTGCCAAAACCTGTGAGTACAAGATGCCCTTCATTAGATGAAGGGATAAATCAACCATGGTCCATCCAGAGAATGGGGTATTACCCATCACTAAAAAGAAATGAGCTCTCAAGCCATGAGAAGACATGGAGGAAATTTGAATGAATATTGGCAAGGGAAAGAAGCCAATCTGAAAAGCCTGAGTGCATTATGTTTCCAACACTATGACATTCTGGAAAAGGCAGACCTATGGAGACAGTAAAAGGATCTGTGGCTGTGGGGGGTGGGGGAAAGGGAAGGATGGACAGGCGAGCAGAGAGGTTGTGTATCAAGACACTGCACTATGTACCTTCAATATACACAATGTCCTGTGTCCATAATATCCCAATAAACCTGAGGAAGGGGGAAGACTCAAAGATTCACTGATTAATGTAAAAATACCTCTAAACCTTGATACTTAAAAGATTCTTGCCTAAAAGAATATGCTAGAGAGGAAGACTTCCTTTACAAATAATTGGGGCAAAGGGACCATGATAACTAGAAAAGTGAGTGATACATGGGACACGTCACCTTTCTAACAATGGACAGCAGACACCGCAGCTCTGTGGCCCCTGAAAGAGGAGACACAAAAGGTAAGAGCCCTTGGGTCACTCTGGTTTTCTGCAGGTGGCACATTCTGACAGCAAAGGAGAGGCCAGCGCAAACAGAACAAAGCAAGCTTACTAAAGTCAGGGTTCTAGAGCGAGGGGGATGCGTGGAGCTCTGCAGAATGAAAGAGGTCCAGAAATCCTCATCTGGGGCCCACAGAGTGCTTCTGAGTGTGAAGATGGCTCCTTGCAGGCTGGCACTCCATGGGAGCAACGCCCAGCTGGGAGCTGTGCATTGGATGGTTCTGGAAAGTCACATAGGCCTGGAATCACCTGCGTTTCCACACGTGAGAATGCAGTATTGCACGTGAACGTCCCAGGAGTTGATGGTCCTGCACCTTCTGTCCCATAAAAGCAGATCCTGGGTTTTCCAGTCTCTTCAGAATTCAGGGCGACACTGTCCTTTGTCCCCTCAGTTCTCTGATGGGTCGGAAAAGATACTGAATCTTAGTTTGACCAGCTTTTTCTTGTTGCAAGAACATGAGGGACAACCTCCAAGCTCCTACACACGTGAGTTGGGTCAGGAAATCCTTCATTACTTCTGATAAAACAATGCTCGCTGCAAAATACTATTCCCTGAGCATTTGCCCTGACTCTGCCCAGGTGCCTGAAATCAGTGGTACAGAGATCCCTAAAAATGGCCTCTTGAATTGCTTTTCTCTGACCGTTTCTAGGACATTCTTGTCCTTGTTTTGCAATGTAATATGATGTATCATCTGTGTGTGGATTTCCAGATCAACAAAATAATGTTAAGAATTAGCAATGTAATGGTGATCGCTTTTTGTTTTGTTTTTGGTAGGGACTCTGATACTTCCCAAGAGTTAGAGAAAGACTGTGCCAGTCGTTAGGAATAATGATAATTTAATGGTTGTCATTTCATTTTATTTGCTGGCATATACAGGTCTCATTCTTTTTATTATAGTGATTTAGTTTGCTTTAGGAAACCATCCCTACTCGGTGCCACATGACCCTACTAGAGTAGCCACTGCAGAGACCCCTCCTTTACTTGGAAAGGAACTGGCCCCAGCTCAGACGATCAGCCCTTCTGCCCCAACACTGAATTCCAGAATAAAGAGCCATTATTGACTAAAACTGTGTGTCACCAATTGACCCTACTGTTCTGCCTGCTGGGGACATTGATTATGTGCTCCTCCCTGGATTCCCAGAGATGTTTTGTTTCCTGGCCTGTCCACAACTTATAGGCTCTGCATTTTCGTGGTGGTTGCTGCTACTTTGAGCTAGCTTTCCAGTAAATTGCATTATGCTCTTGTTAGGTCATAACCTATTCTGGTGATCATGGAACCAGAAAAATATCTGCTGTTGAAAGCCTGCTCCCTGCCATTTAATAGCCATGGGTGTCTGTCCATGACTATTACGTGACATGGGTCTCAGGGTCCTCATGAGGGCCTTCATGGTCTTCACCCCTTCAGTGATGATCTGTCGTGCATTGTTCTCTTGTCATATACAGATAAAAAAATACCCAGGCCAATCGTTGAGTTCATTTTCTGGTGGGTTTCATAAACACATACATGGTTTGCTCCCCAAACTATCCAAGTGAAACTGAAAAACTACTGATTACACACTTAACCCAGTCATCCTTGGCTTCTGCTGAACTTTTGTCATGCAATATTTTATTTTTTATTTTATTTTATTTTATTTTTATTTATTTTTTTAAATTTATTTATTTGTCAGAGAGAGAGGGAGAGAGAGCATGCAAGCACAGACAGACAGAGTGGCAGGCAGAGGCAGAGGGAGAAGCAGGCTCCCGCCAAGCAAGGAGCCCGATGTGGGACTCGATCCCAGGACGCTGGGATCATGACCTGAGCCGAAGGCAGCTGCTCAACCAACTGAGCCACCCAGGCGTCCCATGTCATGCAATATTTTAGATAGCCACTGGATTCTCTTCATGTCCATTTCTGACAATGTTCTGTTCATTTAATTCCCAGTCCACCGTGTATGTTGGTCCCTAACACAAGATCACCCCACATGAACAAACACAGCATTGAAGGCTGAGAAGAGTCCATCCACAAGCTCTGTCTGCTACCAACTCTGGCTCAGGAAATTCCTGCAGACCTGTTCTTGCCACCATTTTGAATTTTACAATTTTATAAAGTCATTCATCAGTTTACTTTGATGGCTAGCACAGCTGCCTTCTCATCTTGGCTCACCTTCCTGTTTTATAACTTGGATGAGGAAAGACAGAGTCACTCTGAGACTGATGTAGGACAGTGAATTTGGTAAGTGGCCACAAGTGCTCCCTGGTCACCAGCACAGGCTAGTTTCCCATGCCTGTATGAAACCTAGGCCATCAGAAACCCAAATACGTGATCCACACCCTCCTTTACCTGGATTACAGTTAGAGTTACCTTACTGTGAAAATATAAATCACTGTCTGACTTTTTTTGATCTCGGGAAGAACAATAGTAGTCATCCTAACATTAAAAACCCTTTGTGGGCACCTGGGTGGCTCAGTGGGTTAGGCCTTTGCCTTTGGCTCACGTCATGATCTCAGGGTCCTGGGATCGAGCCCTCCATCAGGTCCTCTGCTCAGTGGGGAGCCTGCTTCCTCCCTCTCTCTGCCTGCCTCTCTGCCTATTTGTGATCTCTCTCTGTCTGTCAAATAAATGAATAAAATCTTTAAAAAAAAACACTTTGAAAAATAAGATCTTGAAGAATTGAATTTTCATGCCACTAATGAAAAAGAATCAAAACTAAAATAAAAAATAACAAGGCATTCTCTAGGAAGTGTGAGTCAAGGACTTAGTCCAGAGATAACTGAGCTGCTGGTAAAACCAGTCATGGTGACAGGCTCAGGGCATAACGAAAAAAGGAAATAAATCTTTGCCCTTAAGATACTCACAGTCTCCCGGTGTAGGAAAATGGGATTCTCCAAAGACAGAAAACTCACATCGTCAATAACACTCGAACTTAAAAAGAAAAAACACAATGAATTCTATATCATCAGCTTCAAAAATGCCAATAAAAAATACGAACTGTGAACACAAAAGCATTTCCAGAAACAGTAATTATTCCTTAAAACAGTCTGTTGATGTTATGAGAGTAGATACTTACTATAATGTAGCACTGAAAGAAAACATCGTCTATTGGTACACATAAACACACGCACGCACACACACACACACCTCATCGTGTAATTATCTTACTTGATACTTAACTGGATTAGGTCATTCCAATGTACCCTATCATACAAATATTTAATGATAAGTATAGTAGAATTGTTTTTTTTTCTTCAAATTTAGCTGAATTTCTTTTGTGTTTGTAAGTTCCTAAGAATCTGAGTTGCTGTAGGTACTGAAGTTGGGACACCATGCTTTCAATAAATCATAATAGTAAAGAAAAAAAATGTGCTAGAGATTGATTTTGTGGGCACCTACCATTTTTCTCTCAGACATGTTATTTTGAGTGCCAATACATTTTACCGTACATAAATATATGGCAGTTTTAAACTCTATGAGTCAACATGGATTTTTATCAAGATTTTCAATACCATTTCTGTCACAGATAAATTTTTTGAACAACGACAAAGTAGAAAACCCTCTGAATAGATATGGTTAACACAAAAACAAAACAAACAAACTTATCTTAATTGCAAGAATATAAAAGTCTACTGTATTTATTTTAACCAATGACTATAGATAGTGAAGTATTTTCTTACTCTTATAAATTGATTAAATTTAGGAAAATTAATTTTCTGGAAATGCGTAAGTTGAAAGTACACTTTGAGAAAGCTCTAAATTAAATGATTTATTTATCTTGCATATTATTTTTAAAATTGTTTTTCTTTATGTATTTTTTGAGTTTCAATTTCTGCAAAAGAAAAAAAAACAACAACACTCCATTGGTGTCTATTCCTAGTTTCTTATTTCATTATTATTCTAAATTAACAGAATTCTGGAAATACGCTATATATGTGACAATAGTTACTGTATGTTACATTGTAGAAGACTGACTTCAGGATGAAGTAGCATATTAAAAGGATAATATCCTACAAAATTTAGAGATAATAGAAAGTAGTATTTAGGATCATAGACACCAGAATCCACAGCAGATTCTGAATCCATCTATGTAATTATGGGCCAAGGGAGTAATCTATGGCTCACTGCCTTTATTTGTAAAGTGGGCAGGTGGCTAGTAAACTGTTAATACAGTTTTGAAGGTCAAAGGAGCTAATAAGGGTTACAAATGGAAAAGTAGCTGCCCCATAGGAATCAATCATTATTAGTGATTTTGACTCAAGATGGTCTTCACACTACCTCATTTTGTTGGACGTAGCTTTCACTAGTCAACAGTAAGTGACTTTGTGATCATAACAACATGTTATTCTTGAAAAAACGATAGGGAAATTCTGTTTAGGAATCAAATAAGGATATTTAGAATATTGAAAATTAAGTGGGAATATATGTGTAATGCAGTCTTTCCCATATGACAATGGTTCACTTCCACAGAGTCATGACCTCTATTTGCTAAGCCACCATCTCTAGAAACATCTTCTGTCCACAGGGGACAGAATTCTCTGAGTCTGCCCAAAATGCTTTAAGTATATGACATCTTTCATGCCAATGAATACTCGGTCTCTGTGAAAAACACCAGGAGAAGGGCTTGCTAACAGTATCGAGAGATCAGAATTCACGGAAGAGTGAAAGGAACCCTTCAAGGTTCATCCATGATTAAGTTAAAGTTGGCAAACCATTTGGCGAAACGTTTTTATGAACAACAAAAATAAAGAGTGCCGATCATGACCAAATCACTAGTTTCTCTAGTCCTCTGTCTCTGAGAGGGTCGCAGAGGAAGGCGTGGCGTGCTTGTGGTCTGTGTTCCTCACTGGAAACTGCCTAAATCTAAACAAATTCATATTATATATATGAAATTATATATTATAAACATGATATAAAATAAATAATATCATATAATATAAATATAAATGCAAACACCACATTAAATATATTTTATATAATTATATTAATGAATTATTTAATTCATTAATATAATTATATCAAATATAAATATATAAAAATTTATATTATATATAAATTATATAGATGTATATAATAAATTATATATAAAACAAATTATTTCTATAATATAAAAATAAAGAACTGTGTATATAATATATATACACACAATAATACATATAATATATAGTTTTATATATATAATATATACACACACATATATATAATACATGTATACAGCTCTTCATTTTTCTTTCATTGTTTTGTAGGACAACTAGAATTTTATTGTTTTTTTTAGCACAGTCGTTTCTTCAGGAAACAGTCTCTGTCGGTTAGCTAACCCGTCCCTCCCCACCCAATGTCAAGAACAAGAAGGGAAACAAAATACTACCCAGAGGTTTTGAGGCAGTTCTCCTCCCCATTCAAAGGTCTTTCCATGGTCTTGCCCTCCAGGTTGGACGGTAAAAGTATGTGCTTTTATGAACTCTCCCATCCCCCACCGAATTGAATACGGCGCTCACATACACTTAGGACCCGCATAAAGAGGGTGTCCTTCAGGCCCGTGGCTGCACTTTGCATGGCTGCATTTGCTTACTTCGACCTGACCGCCGCACTCCTCAGCGCCCCAAGCAGCCACTTCCATCTTCGGTCACGGGATCCGTCTTGGCCCCTCTTCATTACCCTTACTCAGAGGGTAAGAGCCCCAGGTCAGGTTTCTTAATTTGGATCTGTTTCTCCTGCCCCTCCCCCCAATCCTTCTCCTTCTTCTTTCTCTTTTACCTTTCTTGACTATACCTTGGTTATTTTGTTTGTCCACTGATATGGTCCATGTGTCATTCCCAGACTCTCACTGTAGGTAACTGGCAGCTTGGCACAGCGGCTCAACTTTCTCAGGCTAGAGTCAAGAACCAAGACGCTGAATGAAAGAAAGAGAAAAAAGAGTTTCTTATAAGGCAACCGGGACCCTTGATCAATAACATGCCATAATGTTACACTTAAGAAGTAATAATTTCTGTGATTGTTACGTCCTTTTTCTTTTTCTGTCTCTTTTCTTCATTAACATAGATTTTGAGGCTAAGGCATTTCCAAAGCATGTGCCTTCCAAGCCAATTACAGAGAACAAGGAGGCAAATTTGGGACCTCAAGCGGCATCAAGGGCTCCTGGGTCACGTAACAGTGCTCAGCATGGATCCACGTTTTCTCAGGTTCCACAGCTCAGGCGCTGCTGAGCAAGTTGACCATGATCAGCAAAGTACCTGTTCCTGCAGGGACACCGCGTGGGGGCAGAAGGGAGAGCAGGGGGTGTCACAGGAGGGCTCCACAAAGGTGGGGTTAAATGCAGGGAAGACCTGTAGGTTGGTTTCTGCTGAAACCGGGGAGCACGGCATGGGGGTGGGAGAAAGACATTTTCCTGCAGAAAGTCAGTGTGCTCAGAAGACGGTGTGAGAGCCTCCTAAACGTGCATGTTTTCATCACAAGGCAAGAGACACTCTTTGCATTTGCAAGGAAGTCTGGCGAGTAGCTGTGGCCCAAGGGGACTGGGTGTTTGGGGCAAGTAGGAAGGATGAAGGCTCATGCTCTGAGGACCAGAGACAGAAGGTCGCTCGAACTCCTCCCCAGACAGCAGGGGGCATGGATGCCCAATATCAAAACAGATCAGGGAAGGCTCCTTTATAGGGCGGCCGTGAAAGGGAAGGATCTCACACACATTCCCAATATCCACTCCCTGAAGGTATTTTCCTGTAGCCAGAAAACTATGTGCCCCTGGGGAGGGCTAGGAGAGGACGGACTCCAGAGGACGGGTTGTAAACCGAGATGGAGAAAACACTGCAGTCCCTGGGTTATTGGGAAACGGCGCACCAAACATGACATAAGCAGACCACACAGGACCCAGAATAAAAATACACTGACAAAGAACATTAAATCCACGTTACAGCCGTCTCATTATACGCACACTTAGGATCCACCCACGGCCCTCTTTGGAAGACAGTTACTAGCGTTTAAAGATGTCGCGTCTTCTTGAACCACGTGGCCGCTAATGTAAGAGACGGCGTTCGGTTTCGGGGACCGTAAGAGGCGAGGCTGGGACGGCTGTAACACAGTGCACAGCCCAGTTTTCCAGCATTCTTACGTTCAACGCTTTCTCAGCCTGTCGGCAGGGTGGCTGTCACGCACCTTCATGTCCTTCCATCTAGATGACGCTGGACACTGGTGAGTGCCTTCAGGCACTTCTTGCTGGACACGATGTTTCTCAGTGTTTGAAGCTTGTTCTACACCACCTTGAAATATCTTGAATATTATCCCTGTCTTTCAGCCTAAGTATGTCAGAGTAAGGAGCGTTCTCCTAACATTACATGAATTCTTGAATTACACCTCCACTTGGGGATTACGTTGCCCCTAGTCTGGCATAGAAAAGATTTATAGACTAATAATACAAAACTGGGTAAAAGTTCTACAATGTTGCTGCTGTGGGTGTTAAACACTCTTAAATATTTTCCATCCAGCTGTGCAGGAAAAAAAAAATAGTTCTTTTTCCCTGCAATGTATTCATCTAAACCATGTAGAAAACATAATATTGGAATACAACAAATTTGAACCTAAATACAACATTGGCTAACTTTAACTGGCAGTTGCCAGATGGCACTTTAGCTTCTATACAGTAAAATGCTGATTTTAGTGCTGTTGGAAGCCATAGAAAGTTTTGGCTTGTTTAAAAACCAGAGAAATTGGGCGCCTGGGTGGCTCAGTGGGTTAAAGCCTCTGCTTTCGGCTCAGGTCATGATCCCAGGGTCCTGGGATCGAGCCCTGCATCGGGCTCTCTGCTCTGCAGGGAGCCTGCTTCCTCCTGTCTCTCTGCCTGCCTCTCTGCCTACTTGTGATCTGTTTGTCAAATAAATAAATAAAATCTTTAAAAAAGACACATGAAAAGATGTTCATCATCACTAGCCATCAGGGAGATACAAATTAAAACCACATTGAGATACCACCTCACACCAGTTAGAATGGCCAAAATCAGCAAGACAGGAAACAACGTGTGTTGGAGAGGATGTGGAGAAAGGGAAACCCTCTTATACTGTTGGTGGGAATGCAAGTTGGTGCAGCCACTCTGGAGAACAGTGTGGAGGTTCCTCAAGAAGTTAAAAATAGAGCTTCCCTGTGACCCTGCAATTGCGCTCCTGGGTATTTACCCCAAAGATACAGATGTGGTGAAAAGAAGGGCCATCTGTACCCCAATGTTCATAGCAGCAATGGCCACGGTCGCCAAACTGTGGAAAGAACCAAGATGCCCTTCAACAGACGAATGGATAAGGAAGATGTGGACCATATACACTATGGAGTATTATGCCTCCATCAGAAAGGATGAATACCCGACTTTTGTAGCAACATGGACGGGACTGGAAGAGATAATGCTGAGTGAAATAAGTCAAGCAGAGAGAGTCAATTATCATATGGTTTCACTTATTTGCGGAGCATAACAAATAACACGGAGGACATGGGGAGATGGAGAGGAGAAGGGAGTTGAGGGAAACTGGGGGGGAGATGAACCATGAGAGACTATGGACTCTGAAAAACAACCTGAGGGTTTTGAAGGGGCGGGGGGTGGGA
>PISX010016637.1:0-13062 GCA_004024625.1 Mellivora capensis
ACAATATGGTACTGGCACAAAAACAGACACATAGATCAATGGAACAGTATAGAGAGCCCAGAAATAGACCCTCAACTCTATGGTCAACTAATCTTCGACAAAGCAGGAAAGAATGTCCAATGGAAAAAAGATAGCCTCTTCAATAAATGGTGTTGGGAAAATTGGACAGCCACTTGCAGAAAAATGAAATTGGACCATTTCCTTACACCACACACGAAAATAGATTCAAAATGGACGAAGGACCTCAATGTGAGAAAGGAATCTATCAAAATCCTTGAGGAGAACAAAGGCAGCAACCTCTTCGACCTCAGCCGCAGCAACATCTTCCTAGGAACATCGCCAAAGGCAAGGGAAGCAAGGACAAAAATGAACTATTGGGATTTCATCAAGATCAAAAGCTTTTGCACAGCAAAGGAAACAGTCAACAAAACCAAAAGACAACTGACAGAATGGGAGAAGATATTTGCAAATGACAGATCAGATAAAGGGCTAGTGTCCAAAGTCTATAAAGAACTTATCAAACTCAACACCCCAAGAACAAATAATCCAATCAAGAAATGGGCAGAGGACATGAACAGACATTTCTGTAAAGAAGACATCCAGATGGCCAACAGACACATGAAAAAGTGCTCCGCATCACTCGGCATCAGGGAAATACAAATTAAAACCACAATGAGGTATCACCTCACACCAGTCAGAATGGCTAAAATTAACAAGTCAGGAAATGACAGATGCTGGCGAGGATGCGGAGAAAGAGGAACCCTCCTACACTGTTGGTGGGAATGCAAGCTGGTGCAACCGCTCTGGAAAACAGCATGGAGGTTCCTCAAAAAGTTGAAAATAGAACTACCCTATGACCCAGCAATTGCACTACTGGGTATTTACCCTAAAGATACAAGCGTAGTGATCCGAAGGGGCACGTGCACCCGAATGTTTATAGCAGCAATGTCTACCATAGCCAAACTATGGAAAGAACCTAGATGTCCATCAACAGGTGAATAGATAATGAAGTTATGGTATATATACACAGTGGAATACTATGCAGCCATCAAAAGAAATGAAATCTTGCCATTTGCAACGACGTGGATGGAACTAGAGGGTATCATGCTTAGTGAAATAAGTCAATCGGAGAAAGACAACTATCATATGATCTCCCTGATATGAGGAAGTGGAGATGCAACATGGGGGGTTGGGAGGATAGGAAAAGAAGAAAAGAAACAAGATGGGATTGGGAGGGAGACAAACCATAAGTGACTTTTAATCTCATAAAACAAACTGAGGGTTGCTGGGAGGAGGAGGGTCATGAAAGGGGGGTGGGATAATGGACACTGGGGAGGGTATGTGCTATGGTTAGTGCTGTGAAGTGTGTAAACCTGGCGATTCACAGACATGTACCCCTGGGGATAAAAATACTTTATATGTTAATAAAAAATTAAAAAATTTAATAAAAAAAATAAAAAAATAGATAAATGAATAAACTTTAAAATAAATAAATAAATTAAATAAAATAAAGAAAAATATCTATTGATTTTTTTGCCCATCTTTTAACTGGATTACTTGGTTTTGGGGTGTTGGGTTTAATAAGTTCTTTATAGATTTTAGATAATAACTCTTTATCACATATGTCATTAGCAAATATCTTCTCCCTTTCATAGGTTGACTTTTAGTTTTGTTGATTGGTTACTTCATTGTTCAGAAGCTTTTAATTTTGATATGGTCCCAATAATTTATTTTTTATTTTATTTCCTTTGCCACAGGAGAAATACCTAGTAAGAAGTTGCTGTGCCCAATGTCAGAAAGTTTACTGCCTGTGCTCTCCTCTATGATTTTGATGGTTTCCTGTTTCACATTTAGATCTTTCATCCATTCTGAATTTATTTTTATGTTTGGTATAAGAAAGTAATCCAGTTTCATTCTTTGGCATGTTTCTGTCCAGCTTTACCAACACCGTTTGTTGAAGAGATTGTCCTTTTCCCATTGGATGTTCCAAAGCTATATGGTCAGTTAATCTTCAAAAAAGCAGGAAAGAATATCCCAATGGAAAAGGACAGTCACTTCTTCCCTTCTTGAGGTAATAATGGAAAGCTATCACCAGGTTTACATGCATTCCAATCCATCTTTAAGAACACTCTCTTCAAACCCTTCAGAGTTGACTCTAGCATATGAACAGTCATATTTAGAGTCAAAAGGGCTTAGCCATTTCTCACAGAGCACTATACAGTTCTCCATTCCTATTTAGGCAACTTCTTTTTAAATTCATATATCCATACCTGGGCACACTGAAACAAGTTACTGTCTCTATACTACCTACTAGTCAAGGATTTGCCACTATTTACTGGGGATTCTGGAAGGCAGGTGGAAAGAGGCAATAATCTGGCTTTTAAAATATTAAGATTTTTTATGTTTTACCAAAAGCAAAAATAATAATTCACAAAACAATGAACTCCTTACTGATAGAAATCATGTATTCATCTTTATGTCTCTAACATTTAGAATGATGCCTGGCATATAGTGTTTATAGAATGACTGATGAATGAATAAATGGATGGATGATAAATTGTGTGTCATGTTTCATAACTCTGCAGGAATATCATATTCAGTCTCCTACTAAAAAACACAATACCTTGATTCTTATAAACTTGAGGCTATGTTATTAAAGTATGCAAACTTTGAATTGTTATATGTTCCAAGCAAATTGAACTTTGTTTCTAGATTCATGACTTGAAATTGAAATCTATTTTTGTTCTACATTAATATAACTACGCCAGCTTTTTGAATGAATACTTGCCCAATATCTCTCTCTAGAATCTTTACTTTCAACTTCTCATTATTTTTATAGAGTAGACTGAATTGTTAGCCACAGCTATTTATTTCTCTGCAATGATCTCATAGGGATGGAGTATATATCCATGAGAATTCCCACAGTTACTGATTCAGTAGGTCTGAGGTGGGGGCCAGAGAATTTGCATTTCTAATAAGTTTCTGAGTAATGCTGATGCTGCGACCTTGGGACCACAATTTTAGAAGCATGTTTCAAGAAGCAAATATATATATATATATATATATATATATATATATATATATATATTTGCTTAAAATACAAATATATATATATATATTTGTATTTTAAGCAAATACTCAGGTGATGCTGATGTTGCTGCTCCAGAAAACAAATTTTGTGTTTTCTGTCTCTGACCCTCTCTTTCGAATTTTCCATCTTTCTTCTCTCTGTGTTGTATCTGGATAATTTCATACTTTTATTTTCTTCCAGTTTCCAATTCTCTCTGCTGCTGTATTCATTCTCTTAATACACAACCATAAAGTTTTTAATTTAGGTCATCTTGATATTCATTTAAAAATTATTTTACTTATCTTTCAAGCCTAGTATGTCACATTTATAAAATCTTATCTGCAGCTGATTTGCTGTTTGACATTCTATACTTAAACAGAGTAAGCAGAGTTATGTTAAAATTTATGTCTAAGGTTTATAATTTGTTTTATACTGCTGGTTCACATTCATGACACTTTGTTTCTACGTGTGATTAGTTAATGTTTTAAAAATTAAGAGCCAATGGATTTGAAATATTATTTGTGAGCATCCATTAGTCCTAGGATGTAAGAATTCTTTCTCAAAAAATTTTACTTGTGCTTCTGCCAGATGCGCAGTTACAAGTCATGGATCCCCTCCAATAAAGTTCTTAAGACTCCTTGGTCATCCCAGGCTAAGTGTACTCAGGTTGTTAGCCAGATGTCTCTTTGGCCAGATAATGCCTGCCAGATGTCTCTGAGTTCCCTGGGGATTCAGAATGGGGTATAGCTAGAGTGAGATTAAATCTGGCATACCATTATCCAAAGGATGTGGACCTTTATTTTAAAGGGGATTTTTAAAAAATTTTTTTTTCATTTATTTGAGAGAGAGAGCACAGAGTGAGTGTGAGAGGGAGAAGCAGACTCCCCGCTGAGCAGAGAGCCTGATGTAGATCTTAATCCCAGGATGCTGAGATCATGACCTGAGCCAAAGGCAGATGCTTAACTGAGAGAACCACCCAGGCACCCCTCTTTTTTTTTTAATCAAGATTTTATTTATTTGTTTAACAGGGATAGAGAGAGCACAAGCAGGGGGAGATGCAGAGGGAGAAGCAGGCTTCCCACTGAGGAGGAAGCCCTACATGGGGATCATGACCTAAGCCAAAGGCAGATCCTTAACCAACTGAGCTACCCAGGCACCCCAGGATGTGAATCTTTGAGTTCCCAACTTAATTGGGAAAGGGAATCTTACAGGACTCTGGGCAGTGGTCAGATTCTGGGCCTTAACTACTGTCTTTCTTGCTATGTTAATGGCATCAAATCACAGCCCAAGATAAATCAATCAGCAAATGCTCCTAAGGCAAAAATAGACTTAGTATTCATATCTCTGCTAACAGGTTTTATTTAAACATTTCATCTTGGAATTCCCCCATTGTCTCTCGACTCCTCATCGTTTATAAAATTAGTTTTTAAAAATATATTTCTTTTGGCATCTTTTGTTGTTTTTAGTGAAAGAGCTGATCCAAGAAACCCTATTTTTCATTACCTGGGACCTCCCTTGATTTTAAAATATGTATTTTGACAAGAATGTAGATAATGTTGATAGATACCAGGTTAAAATGTATTTAGAAGTATAACTAATACCTGTTTTCATTGTACTTTAAATATCCTCCTTTCACTTGAGTGATAATAACCCCACTGTGAAGCAATTTAGGTTAGCAGTTAGATGACTTTGAAATCTTATACATATAGCATAGGGCTTTCTGTTCCATTTCATAACTATTTCATAGTAAGATATTTTTTCCTGCTACTTACCCAGAAACTAGCTATAAATTTGTTGCAAAACAGAACTGATCGTGTGGGGAGGTTAAGGGTAAATAAAAATTAAAAATAAGAGGCTTAATTCTCCATTAAAAATAAAGGAAGAGACTCCATGAGCCCTCCTCCTCATTTTCTTTTAGAACACTTAACTTTAGAAAACTTGTAAATTCTATCTCTGTCCCTTTGAAATGTATGTAAATCATTTTAAAAGCTAAATAAGCCTCTTAAGAGCATCACAATCTCAGACTGCCTTTCTGGCATACACGGAAACCATCCTCTTTGAAATGCAATCATCAGGGAAGAAGTCTCCTTGTCCCATGGGAGCAAGGAGCCTAGTTTCAGCTGCAGGCTGCCTCTAAAATGCAAAATGATAATAAAGATAGGAAAAATTTATTTTCCCTGCAAATATTGTCAATTAACTAACACAGAAGTTCCCTTCAAATATTAAATACATTTATAATGAACAAATAGTGCTGACAAGTCTTATTTGAGGACTAGTTTTGTTTATCTTCAGAAAATGCATACAGTGGGTACACCTGGCTATATAACAAAATTAGAGCTCTAACTTTTAGATCTTTGTGATGGATTGCCTATGATGTGTGTCACATTTTGGTTTAATGCTTATTCAATAATAAAAATTGTTTTCCTTCTCTTCTGCCTTTGTGGAGAAATTTTCTGGCTTGGGAGGAGATTTTTGTTTGTAATTGTATTTCCCCAATCACACCAAACTACATCCAGCTGAGCTACTATTAACTCTACAACGAAACAAATACTGAGAAATCCTTTAATAAACTAGAACATATAAAAGAAAATTTCTATCAAAAGCCAGCTATAATATGTTTAATTATAGATGGAATTAAACATTTGTTATATAGCTAGCAATGTTATTTCTTTTTTTTAGAGGTGGGGGAGGAGTATATGGTGAGGAGGGAAGAAAATCTCAGGCTCCACTCCCAGCATGGAGCCCAACGTGGGGTTCAGTCTCATGACACTGAGGTCATGACCTGAGTGGAAATCAAGAATCAGATGCTTAACCCACCAAGGCACCCAGGTGTCCCTAGAAATACTATTTTTTAATCTACATTTGACATATTTGTTTTGCCATATTTAGAAGAGTAGTGATAACATCACTAATAAGTGCCTATACTTTATAGTTTTAGAGTATTGTCATTTATCATTATGCTTTAGTTTTATAAACTTATAAGAGATCTCAGCACATAAGACCATTGAAATTTTGTATATTACAAATTGAATCGTGGTATTATGATTATATACATTATACAAATTAATAGATTGAGATAAAATAGAGGAAAGAGAATTTGTTTGTATAATGCAAATCAATGACACAATTAAAAACAATTTTCATATCCATCCAAGCTCCTGAATTCCCATTTCCAAAATCCTAATTCAGATTCACATGATGCTTTTTCTGAATGACTACAAGAGCTATCTACCTTACAAATACAATAAAAATAAATACTAGTATTTGGGGTGACACCTGGGTGGCTCAGTCAGTTAAGTGTCTGCCTTCGGCTCAGGTCATGATCCAGAAACCTGGGTTCAAGCCCTGCAATGGGCTTTCTGTTCAGTGGGGAGCCTGTTTCTCCCTCTCCCTTCCTCTCTCTTTCTCTATATGTCAAATAAATAAAATCTTTTAATAAATAAATATATATTAGAATTTTCAAAAGCTATGTGGGGTAAGCTTCAACTGTTCTCAATTATTTCATTATTACTGGATATTTTTTCAACCTTATTACCCCTCTGCCCACATTAACAGTTGTTGTTTTGATTTTGTGTGTATATGGATGTGTGTGTGTGTGTGTGTGTTATCAAATCTTAATTGATTTAGCCATGTTCTCTGGGAAATTGTTTGAATATAAAAGTTTGGGCCCTTCTAAAAATTTGAAAAAAAAAAAAAAAAAAAACTTGGGACACCTGGGTGGCTCAGTTGGTTAAGCAGCTGCCTTCGACTCAGGTCATGATCCCAGCGTCCTGGGATCGAGTCCCGCATCGGGCTCCTTGCTCGGCAGGGAGCCTGCTTCTCCCTCTGCCTCTGCCTGCCACTCTGTCTGCCTGTGCTTGCTCACTCTCTCTCCCTTTCTCTCTGACAAATAAATAAATAAAATCTTAAAAAATAAATAAATAAATAAATAAATAAAATTTTGGAAAAAAACTCAAGTTCTCCCATTTAGCCTTAACATTTTCTATTGCTCCCACTATACATCCCTTTATATCTTCCCAACACTCCAACCACATTAGTCTAGAGCTCATGTCATAATTCACAAGGGCAATAATTGATACCTTTAATCAATCACTTCACTCTCTGTATTTGGAATGGCCAGCACTCTTTCTTCCTCGGTGTCTAAATAAAAGCTATCTTTCATGACCCAGCTCAAGCTTTATCTCCTCTGTCTTCTCTGAATATTCTCAACAGTAGAGCTCTCTTTTCTATTTCTCTATTCTGCTGAACAGGACCACAGCTTTGAAATTTCCTATTCAATAAAATCCCTAATATGTTGCCATGTGCTACAATTTTCCTGAATGCAAACCACCTTCTCAGGACTTAGATAAGCCTTATTATTTATCAACTATACTGCTAACATATAACTTTTTAAACATGTGATTGTTAGGATTTTCCAAATGTCTGCTTTCCTATCTTGCCCCTACAAGCCTCTATTCACTATACCATGACTTTTCATGCTTGAAGTGACTGTTCTGTAAAAGATTTTCGGTATTTTCAGTTTTCCTATGTAAAAGAGGCTTTGAAAAAAATGTTCTAATAATCTGATGATAATTCTGCACCTTAGAATTCAGCCTTATGCCTTTCAGTTATTCATAACGAACACCAAGGAATATTAAACATATCAGTGAGGGGAGTCCCAAATGTCTTAGAGAAGTCATTAAAATAAACTAAGAGATGCATTTTTTAAGTGGAAAATCTAATATCTACAATTGTTGAAATGATTCAATAGAGGGATTTCTAGAGATGCAAATAATATGAGATACAGTTTGTAATTTAAATATATGATCATCATAATTAACAGTGTTTTGAATAAGTAACAAAAGCTCCAAAGTTTTCTTAAACTTTATAGACCACTTAGTACAATCACTCCACAAGGCATTATTTAGATCACTATACAATATGCTATGAAAGAAAGAAAAACAAGAGCACTGAAGTTGTACACCTATTTCTGCCACTAACATTTTGGAGAAGTCAATTAATTTCCTTCATGTTCTTATCTAAAATTTGAGAGTTGAGCTAGAATTCTCAATGTTTTTTTAAAGTATGCTCCAGGTCCAACACAGGACTTGAACTCACAACCCTGAGATCAAGAGTCAGATACTCTACTGACTGAGTCACTCAGGTGCCCCTCTCATTCTATAATTATGATTGCATCTTTTTATTTCACTTTATAGGACCTTCTCCTGATCCTTTATTTTCACGGGAACAAGATTCAGCTTCTTTACTTAAGGTATAAAAGTCTGTCTGAGGACATTAGTAAGAGAGCAAAATAAAGAACCTATAGGCCATCTTTCCCCTGACAGAGACACCGAGTTAATAATATATGGACCAGAATATGTCTGTGAGAATTCTAGAGATCAGTTGAGAAGCTATAATACCTTGGCTGTTCTAAAACCAAGAAGGATTCCAATGAAAGGGATAAGAAAATTTGCAGGTTATAACATAACCTTTATGCCCCTTCACTTATGTGGCACAGTGGAGGAACTAGGAAGAAGTCCCCATACTGGGGATCCTCTTTATGACAGGAACAAAAGAGTGAACCCTAAATCCAGCATTCATACTTGTGTGAGGGCTGCCCAGGAAATGATCTCTACCTCTTCTGACTCAGCACTAATGGGTCAGCACCAGAGTTTGAAACGCCACTAGAAACAGCTGCCTGCAGTTCCATAGGCAAGCATGAGAGGGAGCTATAGAACAGAAAAGTTTGACAGACCCTAAACCCTCTAGTCTGCTGATTGGTAACCATCTTCCCTGTATGAAGCCAGTATGCAGACTGAGATAGGTGGTTGTTTTCTCAAACATCCACATCAACCCTTGCCAAAAATATAATAAGGCATACAAAGAAACATAGCCCAATTAAAGGAAAAAAAATGAAACTCCAGAAAACAATGCTAAAGAAATGCAGATCAGTAAACTGACAAAGAATTTAAAATTACTGTCATAAAAATGCTCAACATAAAAAAGAACACAGACACAAAACTAAGGGAAATCAGGGAAACAATGCAAGAGCAAAATGAAAACATAAAACAAAGAAATAGACTCTATAACTATTAACTGAACAAATTCTGTTACTGAGAAAGACAATACCTGAATGGAAAAATTCATCAGAGAGACTAAATATCAGACTTAGTCAGGCAAAAGAAAAAAATCTGCAAACTTGAAGAAAAGTCGTTTTAACTTATGAGTCAGAAGAACAAAAACAAAAAAGAATAAGGAAAATTGAAGCGTGACTAAGGAATTTATGGAATATTATCAAGGGGATGAATATATGCATTGTGAGGATCAGAGATGAGTGAGAGAGAGAAAAGTAAAGAGAATTTATCTGAAGAAACATCAATGCTAGAAAACATCCCAAATCTGAGGAAAGAAATGGACATATGTATTCAAGAAACTCAAAAAACTTCAACCAGAATAAGTCCAAAGAAAATCACACTGAGATACATTATTATAATCAAACTATATAAAGTCAAAGATAAAGAGCAAATCTTAAGAGCAACAAAAGAAAAACTACTCATTGCATACAGAAGAGCTTCCATAAGATTATCGGGGGACTTTCAGCAGATTTCTGCCCCTAACTCTGCAGGCCACAGAGAAATATGATGATTTATTCAAAATACTGAAAGGAAAAAAAACTTTCAGCCAAGAGTACTGTATCTGGCAAAACTGTCCTTCAAAAATGAAGGAAAAATTAACACTGTCCTAGATAAACAAAAACTGAGATAAACAAAAACAAAAACCACTAGATCTGCTCTACAAGAAATACAAAAGGGAGTTCTTCAAGTTGTAATAGAAGGATGGTAAACAGCAAAACAAAAGCCATATAAAAATATGTTTCTTCAGTAAAGGAAATTACATGGGCAAAATGGGTAACGTAGCATTATAATTTTGGTGCATAGAATTTAAATGACAAACTGAAACATAACATAAATCAATGCTCATGGGTATAAAACATAAAGATATAATTTGTGCATCAATAACATAAAAGAGGGAAGTGGAACTGTAAGTACAGTTCTTGTATGTAATTGAAATTGGTATCAGTTTAAAATAGGTGATATTCCTTTAAAATGTTCTACGTAACTACAATGGTAATCACAAAGAAAATATCTAGAGAATATTCACAAAAGGAAATGGGAAGGGAACCAAAGCACATCACTGCCAAAAATCAACAAAACACAAAGGATGGCACCAACAGAAGAAAGAGGCTTTGTTAAAAAAAAAAAAAAAAAAAAAAGGTGCAAGATATAGAGAAAACAATTAATAAAATGGCAGTAGTAGGTTCTTCCTTTTCAGTAATTATTTCCATGTACGGTAGTCACCCCTTATGCATGGGGATATATTCCAAGACCTCCAGTGTATGCCTGAAAGAGTAGATAGTACCAAACCTTATATATACTATATATTTTCCTATACATATATACTGAAGTTAAAGTTTAATTTATAAATTAGGCATAATTTATTAACAACAATAGTTAATAAAAATACAACAATTATACTCATAAATGCAGTCTCTTAAAATATATTATTGTACTGTACTCACTCTTCTCGTGATGACATTAGATGATAAAATGCCTACATGATGAAATGAAGCAAAGTGAATGATGTAGGAATGGTGACATAGTGTTTGGCTACTACTGACCTTCAGAGAATAGGTCATAAGGTGGAGCATTTGCTTCCAGACCACAGGTAACTAAAACCATGGAAAACAAAACAACAGATAAGGGTTGACTACTGAATACAGTTGTCAATGAAAGAGATTAACTGCTGCATGGATTAAAAAAAATAGGATCCAACTATGTACTATCTATGCTAGAACTAAAAAGACTCACTTTAGATCTAAATATACAGGTAGCCTGAAAATGAAGGGACAGAAAATGATATTCCATGCAAATGGTAACCAAGAGACCAGGAATACCTACACTAATATGAGACAAAATACATTTACATAAAAAACTGCTACAAGAGATAAAGAAGGAAGGTTATTATTTGTGACAAATGGGCCACAAAGAAGATATAATAATTCTTCTTCACAAAGAAGATATAATAATTATAACTAAGTATAAAACCTCCAAACTTACATGGAGCAAACTTTGACAGAGTTGAAGGGAAAAGTAAGTAGCAACAAAATGGTAGTAGGATACTTCAATATCCCACTGCCAGTGATGGAAAGAAATCCAGACAGTTTATCAATGAGGAAGTAGAAGACTTGAACAATGCTATAAGCCAACTGAACTTAAAAGTCATTTACACAATACTTAATCCAACAACAGCAGAAAATATATTCTTCTCAAGGGCATATAAAACACTCTTCAGGATAGACTACATGTTAGCTCACAAAACAAGTCCTAACAAGATGTTGGAATCATACAAAGTATCTTTTCTGATCACAGTAAAATGAAACAAAATCAATAGCTCAAGGAAAACTGGGAAATCTACAAGTACGTGGAAATTAAACAACATACTGTTAAACAACAAATGGATCAAAACAGACATCACAAGGAAAATTAGAAACTACCTTAGGATAAGCAAAAACGCAAACACAAAATACCAAAACTGATGGAATGCAGTGAAAGCACTGCTAAGAGGGAATTGTATGGTTGTAAATATGTATATTCATAAAAAGAAAGCTCTCAGCACACGTTGGTGGCTCAGTCAGTTAAATGTCCAGCTCTTGGTTTTAGCTCAGGTCATGATCTCGTGATCTCAAGATCAAGCCCCATGTTGGGCTCTGCACATAGTGCAGAGTCTGCTTTGGATTCTCTCTCTTTCTCCCTCCAGCTCATGTGCTCTCTCTCTCATTCTCTCAAATAAATAAATAAATTCTTAAAAAAAAAAAAAAGGAAGATCTCATATTACCAACCTGACTTAATACCTCAATAAACTGGAAAAAGAGGAACAAACCTAACCCAAACTAGCAGAAGGAAGGAAGTAATAAAAAATCAGAGAAAAAATTTTTAAAGAAAAAATAATCAACAAAACCAGAGGAACCTAAGGTTGTTTTTCTTTAAAGATTGAAAAATTGACAAATCTTTAGCTAGATTAAGAAAAAAATTAGCTAGATTAACAAATAACTAATCAGAAACAAAAAAGAAGGGACATTACAATCAATGCTACAGAAATTAAAAGGATTATAAAAGAATACTATGAATAATTGCATCCCAAAACTTGGAAAACCTAGAAGAAATGTACACATCCCTAGAAACACAGCCTACCAAGACATAATCACAGAGAAATATAAAATCTGAACAAAAAATAAGTAGGTTAAATCAGTAGTCAAAAACCTGCCAACAAAGAAATACCCAGACCAGATGGAGAATTCTACTGAACATTTATGGAAGAATTAACAAGAATCCTCCCAAAATTCTTTTTAAAAACTTGAAAAGGAGGGAACATTTCTATGCTCCATCCATGAGGACAGCATTACCTTGATACCAAAACTAGACAAAGTCATTATGAGAAAACTACATACCAATAATAATGGTGAATATTGATGCAAAAATCGTCAATAAAAGGTAGCAAACTCCAGAAATAGACCCTCAACTCTATGGTCAACTAATCTTCGATAAAGCAGGAAAGAATGTCCAATGGAAAAAAGATAGCCTCTTCAATAAATGGTGTTGGGAAAATTGGACAGCCACTTGCAGAAAAATGAAATTGGACCATTTCCTTACACCACACACGAAAATAGATTCAAAATGGATGAAGGACCTCAATGTTAGAAAGGAATCCATCAAAATCCTTGAGGAGAACGCAGGCAGCAACATCTTCCTAGGAACATTGCCAAAGGCAATGGAAGCAAGGGCATAAATGAACTATTGGGATTTCATCAAGATCAAAAGCTTTTGCACAGCAAAGGAAACAGTCAACAAAACCAAAAGACAACTGACAGAATGGGAGAAGATATTTGCAAACGACAGATCAGATAAAGGGCTAGTGTCCAAAGTCTATAAAGAACTTATCAAACTCAACACCCC
>PISX010016637.1:32671-45932 GCA_004024625.1 Mellivora capensis
TCTGTCATTTCCTGACTTGTTAATTTTAGCCATTCTGACTGGTGTGAGGTGATACCTCATTGTGGTTTTGATTTGTATTTCCCTGATGCCGAGTGATGTGGAGCACTTTTTCATGTGTCTGTTGGCCATCTGGATGTCTTCTTTGCAGAAATGTCTGTTCATGTCCTCTGCCCATTTCTTGATTGGATTATTTGTTCTTGGGGTGTTGAGTTTGATAAGTTCTTTATAGACTTTGGACACTAGCCCTTTATCTGATCTGTCGTTTGCAAATATCTTCTCCCATTCTGTCAGTTGTCTTTTGGTTTTGTTGACTGTTTCCTTTGCTGTGCAAAAGCTTTTGATCTTGATGAAATCCCAATAGTTCATTTATGCCCTTGCTTCCATTGCCTTTGGCAATGTTCCTAGGAAGATGTTGCTGCCTGCGTTCTCCTCAAGGATTTTGATGGATTCCTTTCTAACATTGAGGTCCTTCATCCATTTTGAATCTATTTTCGTGTGTGGTGTAAGGAAATGGTCCAATTTCATTTTTCTGCAAGTGGCTGTCCAATTTTCCCAACACCATTTATTGAAGAGGCTATCTTTTTTCCATTGGACATTCTTTCCTGCTTTATCGAAGATTAGTTGACCATAGAGTTGAGGGTCTATTTCTGGAGTTTGCTACCTTTTATTGACGATTTTTGCATCAATATTCACCATTATTATTGGTATGTAGTTTTCTCATAATGACTTTGTCTAGTTTTGGTATCAAGGTAATGCTGTCCTCATGGATGGAGCATAGAAATGTTCCCTCCTTTTCAAGTTTTTAAAAAGAATTTTGGGAGGATTCTTGTTAATTCTTCCATAAATGTTCAGTAGAATTCTCCATCTGGTCTGGGTATTTCTTTGTTGGCAGGTTTTTGACTACTGATTTAACCTACTTATTTTTTGTTCAGATTTTATATTTCTCTGTGATTATGTCTTGGTAGGCTGTGTTTCTAGGGATGTGTACATTTCTTCTAGGTTTTCCAAGTTTTGGGATGCAATTATTCATAGTATTCTTTTATAATCCTTTTAATTTCTGTAGCATTGATTGTAATGTCCCTTCTTTTTTGTTTCTGATTAGTTATTTGTTAATCTAGCTAATTTTTTTCTTAATCTAGCTAAAGATTTGTCAATTTTTCAATCTTTAAAGAAAAACAACCTTAGGTTCCTCTGGTTTTGTTGATTATTTTTTCTTTAAAAATTTTTTCTCTGATTTTTTATTACTTCCTTCCTTCTGCTAGTTTGGGTTAGGTTTGTTCCTCTTTTTCCAGTTTATTGAGGTATTAAGTCAGGTTGGTAATATGAGATCTTCCTTTTTTTTTTTTTTAAGAATTTATTTATTTATTTGAGAGAATGAGAGAGAGAGCACATGAGCTGGAGGGAGAAAGAGAGAGAATCCAAAGCAGACTCTGCACTATGTGCAGAGCCCAACATGGGGCTTGATCTTGAGATCACGAGATCATGACCTGAGCTAAAACCAAGAGCTGGACATTTAACTGACTGAGCCACCAACGTGTGCTGAGAGCTTTCTTTTTATGAATATACATATTTACAACCATACAATTCCCTCTTAGCAGTGCTTTCACTGCATTCCATCAGTTTTGGTATTTTGTGTTTGCGTTTTTGCTTATCCTAAGGTAGTTTCTAATTTTCCTTGTGATGTCTGTTTTGATCCATTTGTTGTTTAACAGTATGTTGTTTAATTTCCACGTACTTGTAGATTTCCCAGTTTTCCTTGAGCTATTGATTTTGTTTCATTTTACTGTGATCAGAAAAGATACTTTGTATGATTCCAACATCTTGTTAGGACTTGTTTTGTGAGCTAACATGTAGTCTATCCTGAAGAGTGTTTTATATGCCCTTGAGAAGAATATATTTTCTGCTGTTGTTGGATTAAGTATTGTGTAAATGACTTTTAAGTTCAGTTGGCTTATAGCATTGTTCAAGTCTTCTACTTCCTCATTGATAAACTGTCTGGATTTCTTTCCATCACTGGCAGTGGGATATTGAAGTATCCTACTACCATTTTGTTGCTACTTACTTTTCCCTTCAACTCTGTCAAAGTTTGCTCCATGTAAGTTTGGAGGTTTTATACTTAGTTATAATTATTATATCTTCTTTGTGAAGAAGAATTATTATATCTTCTTTGTGGCCCATTTGTCACAAATAATAACCTTCCTTCTTTATCTCTTGTAGCAGTTTTTTATGTAAATGTATTTTGTCTCATATTAGTGTAGGTATTCCTGGTCTCTTGGTTACCATTTGCATGGAATATCATTTTCTGTCCCTTCATTTTCAGGCTACCTGTATATTTAGATCTAAAGTGAGTCTTTTTAGTTCTAGCATAGATAGTACATAGTTGGATCCTATTTTTTTTAATCCATGCAGCAGTTAATCTCTTTCATTGACAACTGTATTCAGTAGTCAACCCTTATCTGTTGTTTTGTTTTCCATGGTTTTAGTTACCTGTGGTCTGGAAGCAAATGCTCCACCTTATGACCTATTCTCTGAAGGTCAGTAGTAGCCAAACACTATGTCACCATTCCTACATCATTCACTTTGCTTCATTTCATCATGTAGGCATTTTATCATCTAATGTCATCACGAGAAGAGTGAGTACAGTACAATAATATATTTTAAGAGACTGCATTTATGAGTATAATTGTTGTATTTTTATTAACTATTGTTGTTAATAAATTATGCCTAATTTATAAATTAAACTTTAACTTCAGTATATATGTATAGGAAAATATATAGTATATATAAGGTTTGGTACTATCTACTCTTTCAGGCATACACTGGAGGTCTTGGAATATATCCCCATGCATAAGGGGTGACTACCGTACATGGAAATAATTACTGAAAAGGAAGAACCTACTACTGCCATTTTATTAATTGTTTTCTCTATATCTTGCACCTTTTTTTTTTTTTTTTTTTTTTAACAAAGCCTCTTTCTTCTGTTGGTGCCATCCTTTGTGTTTTGTTGATTTTTGGCAGTGATGTGCTTTGGTTCCCTTCCCATTTCCTTTTGTGAATATTCTCTAGATATTTTCTTTGTGATTACCATTGTAGTTACGTAGAACATTTTAAAGGAATATCACCTATTTTAAACTGATACCAATTTCAATTACATACAAGAACTGTACTTACAGTTCCACTTCCCTCTTTTATGTTATTGATGCACAAATTATATCTTTATGTTTTATACCCATGAGCATTGATTTATGTTATGTTTCAGTTTGTCATTTAAATTCTATGCACCAAAATTATAATGCTACGTTACCCATTTTGCCCATGTAATTTCCTTTACTGAAGAAACATATTTTTATATGGCTTTTGTTTTGCTGTTTACCATCCTTCTATTACAACTTGAAGAACTCCCTTTTGTATTTCTTGTAGAGCAGATCTAGTGGTTTTTGTTTTTGTTTATCTCAGTTTTTGTTTATCTAGGACAGTGTTAATTTTTCCTTCATTTTTGAAGGACAGTTTTGCCAGATACAGTACTCTTGGCTGAAAGTTTTTTTTCCTTTCAGTATTTTGAATAAATCATCATATTTCTCTGTGGCCTGCAGAGTTAGGGGCAGAAATCTGCTGAAAGTCCCCCGATAATCTTATGGAAGCTCTTCTGTATGCAATGAGTAGTTTTTCTTTTGTTGCTCTTAAGATTTGCTCTTTATCTTTGACTTTATATAGTTTGATTATAATAATGTATCTCAGTGTGATTTTCTTTGGACTTATTCTGGTTGAAGTTTTTTGAGTTTCTTGAATACATATGTCCATTTCTTTCCTCAGATTTGGGATGTTTTCTAGCATTGATGTTTCTTCAGATAAATTCTCTTTACTTTTCTCTCTCTCACTCATCTCTGATCCTCACAATGCATATATTCATCCCCTTGATAATATTCCATAAATTCCTTAGTCACGCTTCAATTTTCCTTATTCTTTTTTGTTTTTGTTCTTCTGACTCATAAGTTAAAACGACTTTTCTTCAAGTTTGCAGATTTTTTTCTTTTGCCTGACTAAGTCTGATATTTAGTCTCTCTGATGAATTTTTCCATTCAGGTATTGTCTTTCTCAGTAACAGAATTTGTTCAGTTAATAGTTATAGAGTCTATTTCTTTGTTTTATGTTTTCATTTTGCTCTTGCATTGTTTCCCTGATTTCCCTTAGTTTTGTGTCTGTGTTCTTTTTTATGTTGAGCATTTTTATGACAGTAATTTTAAATTCTTTGTCAGTTTACTGATCTGCATTTCTTTAGCATTGTTTTCTGGAGTTTCATTTTTTTTCCTTTAATTGGGCTATGTTTCTTTGTATGCCTTATTATATTTTTGGCAAGGGTTGATGTGGATGTTTGAGAAAACAACCACCTATCTCAGTCTGCATACTGGCTTCATACAGGGAAGATGGTTACCAATCAGCAGACTAGAGGGTTTAGGGTCTGTCAAACTTTTCTGTTCTATAGCTCCCTCTCATGCTTGCCTATGGAACTGCAGGCAGCTGTTTCTAGTGGCGTTTCAAACTCTGGTGCTGACCCATTAGTGCTGAGTCAGAAGAGGTAGAGATCATTTCCTGGGCAGCCCTCACACAAGTATGAATGCTGGATTTAGGGTTCACTCTTTTGTTCCTGTCATAAAGAGGATCCCCAGTATGGGGACTTCTTCCTAGTTCCTCCACTGTGCCACATAAGTGAAGGGGCATAAAGGTTATGTTATAACCTGCAAATTTTCTTATCCCTTTCATTGGAATCCTTCTTGGTTTTAGAACAGCCAAGGTATTATAGCTTCTCAACTGATCTCTAGAATTCTCACAGACATATTCTGGTCCATATATTATTAACTCGGTGTCTCTGTCAGGGGAAAGATGGCCTATAGGTTCTTTATTTTGCTCTCTTACTAATGTCCTCAGACAGACTTTTATACCTTAAGTAAAGAAGCTGAATCTTGTTCCCGTGAAAATAAAGGATCAGGAGAAGGTCCTATAAAGTGAAATAAAAAGATGCAATCATAATTATAGAATGAGAGGGGCACCTGAGTGACTCAGTCAGTAGAGTATCTGACTCTTGATCTCAGGGTTGTGAGTTCAAGTCCTGTGTTGGACCTGGAGCATACTTTAAAAAAACATTGAGAATTCTAGCTCAACTCTCAAATTTTAGATAAGAACATGAAGGAAATTAATTGACTTCTCCAAAATGTTAGTGGCAGAAATAGGTGTACAACTTCAGTGCTCTTGTTTTTCTTTCTTTCATAGCATATTGTATAGTGATCTAAATAATGCCTTGTGGAGTGATTGTACTAAGTGGTCTATAAAGTTTAAGAAAACTTTGGAGCTTTTGTTACTTATTCAAAACACTGTTAATTATGATGATCATATATTTAAATTACAAACTGTATCTCATATTATTTGCATCTCTAGAAATCCCTCTATTGAATCATTTCAACAATTGTAGATATTAGATTTTCCACTTAAAAAATGCATCTCTTAGTTTATTTTAATGACTTCTCTAAGACATTTGGGACTCCCCTCACTGATATGTTTAATATTCCTTGGTGTTCGTTATGAATAACTGAAAGGCATAAGGCTGAATTCTAAGGTGCAGAATTATCATCAGATTATTAGAACATTTTTTTCAAAGCCTCTTTTACATAGGAAAACTGAAAATACCGAAAATCTTTTACAGAATAGTCACTTCAAGCATGAAAAGTCATGGTATAGTGAATAGAGGCTTGTAGGGGCAAGATAGGAAAGCAGACATTTGGAAAATCCTAACAATCACATGTTTAAAAAGTTATATGTTAGCAGTATAGTTGATAAATAATAAGGCTTATCTAAGTCCTGAGAAGGTGGTTTGCATTCAGGAAAATTGTAGCACATGGCAACATATTAGGGATTTTATTGAATAGGAAATTTCAAAGCTGTGGTCCTGTTCAGCAGAATAGAGAAATAGAAAAGAGAGCTCTACTGTTGAGAATATTCAGAGAAGACAGAGGAGATAAAGCTTGAGCTGGGTCATGAAAGATAGCTTTTATTTAGACACCGAGGAAGAAAGAGTGCTGGCCATTCCAAATACAGAGAGTGAAGTGATTGATTAAAGGTATCAATTATTGCCCTTGTGAATTATGACATGAGCTCTAGACTAATGTGGTTGGAGTGTTGGGAAGATATAAAGGGATGTATAGTGGGAGCAATAGAAAATGTTAAGGCTAAATGGGAGAACTTGAGTTTTTTTCCAAAATTTTATTTATTTATTTATTTATTTATTTTTTAAGATTTTATTTATTTATTTGTCAGAGAGAAAGGGAGAGAGAGTGAGCAAGCACAGGCAGACAGAGTGGCAGGCAGAGGCAGAGGGAGAAGCAGGCTCCCTGCCGAGCAAGGAGCCCGATGCGGGACTCGATCCCAGGACGCTGGGATCATGACCTGAGTCGAAGGCAGCTGCTTAACCAACTGAGCCACCCAGGTGTCCCAAGTTTTTTTTTTTTTTTTTTTTCAAATTTTTAGAAGGGCCCAAACTTTTATATTCAAACAATTTCCCAGAGAACATGGCTAAATCAATTAAGATTTGATAACACACACACACACACACACATCCATATACACACAAAATCAAAACAACAACTGTTAATGTGGGCAGAGGGGTAATAAGGTTGAAAAAATATCCAGTAATAATGAAATAATTGAGAACAGTTGAAGCTTACCCCACATAGCTTTTGAAAATTCTAATATATATTTATTTATTAAAAGATTTTATTTATTTGACATATAGAGAAAGAGAGAGGAAGGGAGAGGGAGAAACAGGCTCCCCACTGAACAGAAAGCCCATTGCAGGGCTTGAACCCAGGTTTCTGGATCATGACCTGAGCCGAAGGCAGACACTTAACTGACTGAGCCACCCAGGTGTCACCCCAAATACTAGTATTTATTTTTATTGTATTTGTAAGGTAGATAGCTCTTGTAGTCATTCAGAAAAAGCATCATGTGAATCTGAATTAGGATTTTGGAAATGGGAATTCAGGAGCTTGGATGGATATGAAAATTGTTTTTAATTGTGTCATTGATTTGCATTATACAAACAAATTCTCTTTCCTCTATTTTATCTCAATCTATTAATTTGTATAATGTATATAATCATAATACCACGATTCAATTTGTAATATACAAAATTTCAATGGTCTTATGTGCTGAGATCTCTTATAAGTTTATAAAACTAAAGCATAATGATAAATGACAATACTCTAAAACTATAAAGTATAGGCACTTATTAGTGATGTTATCACTACTCTTCTAAATATGGCAAAACAAATATGTCAAATGTAGATTAAAAAATAGTATTTCTAGGGACACCTGGGTGCCTTGGTGGGTTAAGCATCTGATTCTTGATTTCCACTCAGGTCATGACCTCAGTGTCATGAGACTGAACCCCACGTTGGGCTCCATGCTGGGAGTGGAGCCTGAGATTTTCTTCCCTCCTCACCATATACTCCTCCCCCACCTCTAAAAAAAAGAAATAACATTGCTAGCTATATAACAAATGTTTAATTCCATCTATAATTAAACATATTATAGCTGGCTTTTGATAGAAATTTTCTTTTATATGTTCTAGTTTATTAAAGGATTTCTCAGTATTTGTTTCGTTGTAGAGTTAATAGTAGCTCAGCTGGATGTAGTTTGGTGTGATTGGGGAAATACAATTACAAACAAAAATCTCCTCCCAAGCCAGAAAATTTCTCCACAAAGGCAGAAGAGAAGGAAAACAATTTTTATTATTGAATAAGCATTAAACCAAAATGTGACACACATCATAGGCAATCCATCACAAAGATCTAAAAGTTAGAGCTCTAATTTTGTTATATAGCCAGGTGTACCCACTGTATGCATTTTCTGAAGATAAACAAAACTAGTCCTCAAATAAGACTTGTCAGCACTATTTGTTCATTATAAATGTATTTAATATTTGAAGGGAACTTCTGTGTTAGTTAATTGACAATATTTGCAGGGAAAATAAATTTTTCCTATCTTTATTATCATTTTGCATTTTAGAGGCAGCCTGCAGCTGAAACTAGGCTCCTTGCTCCCATGGGACAAGGAGACTTCTTCCCTGATGATTGCATTTCAAAGAGGATGGTTTCCGTGTATGCCAGAAAGGCAGTCTGAGATTGTGATGCTCTTAAGAGGCTTATTTAGCTTTTAAAATGATTTACATACATTTCAAAGGGACAGAGATAGAATTTACAAGTTTTCTAAAGTTAAGTGTTCTAAAAGAAAATGAGGAGGAGGGCTCATGGAGTCTCTTCCTTTATTTTTAATGGAGAATTAAGCCTCTTATTTTTAATTTTTATTTACCCTTAACCTCCCCACACGATCAGTTCTGTTTTGCAACAAATTTATAGCTAGTTTCTGGGTAAGTAGCAGGAAAAAATATCTTACTATGAAATAGTTATGAAATGGAACAGAAAGCCCTATGCTATATGTATAAGATTTCAAAGTCATCTAACTGCTAACCTAAATTGCTTCACAGTGGGGTTATTATCACTCAAGTGAAAGGAGGATATTTAAAGTACAATGAAAACAGGTATTAGTTATACTTCTAAATACATTTTAACCTGGTATCTATCAACATTATCTACATTCTTGTCAAAATACATATTTTAAAATCAAGGGAGGTCCCAGGTAATGAAAAATAGGGTTTCTTGGATCAGCTCTTTCACTAAAAACAACAAAAGATGCCAAAAGAAATATATTTTTAAAAACTAATTTTATAAACGATGAGGAGTCGAGAGACAATGGGGGAATTCCAAGATGAAATGTTTAAATAAAACCTGTTAGCAGAGATATGAATACTAAGTCTATTTTTGCCTTAGGAGCATTTGCTGATTGATTTATCTTGGGCTGTGATTTGATGCCATTAACATAGCAAGAAAGACAGTAGTTAAGGCCCAGAATCTGACCACTGCCCAGAGTCCTGTAAGATTCCCTTTCCCAATTAAGTTGGGAACTCAAAGATTCACATCCTGGGGTGCCTGGGTAGCTCAGTTGGTTAAGGATCTGCCTTTGGCTTAGGTCATGATCCCCATGTAGGGCTTCCTCCTCAGTGGGAAGCCTGCTTCTCCCTCTGCATCTCCCCCTGCTTGTGCTCTCTCTATCCCTGTTAAACAAATAAATAAAATCTTGATTAAAAAAAAAAGAGGGGTGCCTGGGTGGTTCTCTCAGTTAAGCATCTGCCTTTGGCTCAGGTCATGATCTCAGCATCCTGGGATTAAGATCTACATCAGGCTCTCTGCTCAGCGGGGAGTCTGCTTCTCCCTCTCACACTCACTCTGTGCTCTCTCTCTCAAATAAATGAAAAAAAAATTTTTTAAAAATCCCCTTTAAAATAAAGGTCCACATCCTTTGGATAATGGTATGCCAGATTTAATCTCACTCTAGCTATACCCCATTCTGAATCCCCAGGGAACTCAGAGACATCTGGCAGGCATTATCTGGCCAAAGAGACATCTGGCTAACAACCTGAGTACACTTAGCCTGGGATGACCAAGGAGTCTTAAGAACTTTATTGGAGGGGATCCATGACTTGTAACTGCGCATCTGGCAGAAGCACAAGTAAAATTTTTTGAGAAAGAATTCTTACATCCTAGGACTAATGGATGCTCACAAATAATATTTCAAATCCATTGGCTCTTAATTTTTAAAACATTAACTAATCACACGTAGAAACAAAGTGTCATGAATGTGAACCAGCAGTATAAAACAAATTATAAACCTTAGACATAAATTTTAACATAACTCTGCTTACTCTGTTTAAGTATAGAATGTCAAACAGCAAATCAGCTGCAGATAAGATTTTATAAATGTGACATACTAGGCTTGAAAGATAAGTAAAATAATTTTTAAATGAATATCAAGATGACCTAAATTAAAAACTTTATGGTTGTGTATTAAGAGAATGAATACAGCAGCAGAGAGAATTGGAAACTGGAAGAAAATAAAAGTATGAAATTATCCAGATACAACACAGAGAGAAGAAAGATGGAAAATTCGAAAGAGAGGGTCAGAGACAGAAAACACAAAATTTGTTTTCTGGAGCAGCAACATCAGCATCACCTGAGTATTTGCTTAAAATACAAATATATATATATATATTTGTATTTTAAGCAAATATATATATATATATATATATATATATATATATATATATATATTTGCTTCTTGAAACATGCTTCTAAAATTGTGGTCCCAAGGTCGCAGCATCAGCATTACTCAGAAACTTATTAGAAATGCAAATTCTCTGGCCCCCACCTCAGACCTACTGAATCAGTAACTGTGGGAATTCTCATGGATATATACTCCATCCCTATGAGATCATTGCAGAGAAATAAATAGCTGTGGCTAACAATTCAGTCTACTCTATAAAAATAATGAGAAGTTGAAAGTAAAGATTCTAGAGAGAGATATTGGGCAAGTATTCATTCAAAAAGCTGGCATAGTTATATTAATGTAGAACAAAAATAGATTTCAATTTCAAGTCATGAATCTAGAAACAAAGTTCAATTTGCTTGGAACATATAACAATTCAAAGTTTGCATACTTTAATAACATAGCCTCAAGTTTATAAGAATCAAGGTATTGTGTTTTTTAGTAGGAGACTGAATATGATATTCCTGCAGAGTTATGAAACATGACACACAATTTATCATCCATCCATTTATTCATTCATCAGTCATTCTATAAACACTATATGCCAGGCATCATTCTAAATGTTAGAGACATAAAGATGAATACATGATTTCTATCAGTAAGGAGTTCATTGTTTTGTGAATTATTATTTTTGCTTTTGGTAAAACATAAAAAATCTTAATATTTTAAAAGCCAGATTATTGCCTCTTTCCACCTGCCTTCCAGAATCCCCAGTAAATAGTGGCAAATCCTTGACTAGTAGGTAGTATAGAGACAGTAACTTGTTTCAGTGTGCCCAGGTATGGATATATGAATTTAAAAAGAAGTTGCCTAAATAGGAATGGAGAACTGTATAGTGCTCTGTGAGAAATGGCTAAGCCCTTTTGACTCTAAATATGACTGTTCATATGCTAGAGTCAACTCTGAAGGGTTTGAAGAGAGTGTTCTTAAAGATGGATTGGAATGCATGTAAACCTGGTGATAGCTTTCCATTATTACCTCAAGAAGGGAAGAAGTGACTGTCCTTTTCCATTGGGATATTCTTTCCTGCTTTTTTGAAGATTAACTGACCATATAGCTTTGGAACATCCAATGGGAAAAGGACAATCTCTTCAACAAACGGTGTTGGTAAAGCTGGACAGAAACATGCCAAAGAATGAAACTGGATTACTTTCTTATACCAAACATAAAAATAAATTCAGAATGGATGAAAGATCTAAATGTGAAACAGGAAACCATCAAAATCATAGAGGAGAGCACAGGCAGTAAACTTTCTGACATTGGGCACAGCAACTTCTTACTAGGTATTTCTCCTGTGGCAAAGGAAATAAAATAAAAAATAAATTATTGGGACCATATCAAAATTAAAAGCTTCTGAACAATGAAGTAACCAATCAACAAAACTAAAAGTCAACCTATGAAAGGGAGAAGATATTTGCTAATGACATATGTGATAAAGAGTTATTATCTAAAATCTATAAAGAACTTATTAAACCCAACACCCCAAAACCAAGTAATCCAGTTAAAAGATGGGCAAAAAAATCAATAGATATTTTTCTTTATTTTATTTAATTTATTTATTTATTTTAAAGTTTATTCATTTATCTATTTTTTTATTTTTTTTATTAAATTTTTTAATTTTTTATTAACATATAAAGTATTTTTATCCCCAGGGGTACATGTCTGTGAATCGCCAGGTTTACACACTTCACAGCACTAACCATAGCACATACCCTCCCCAGTGTCCATTATCCCACCCCCCTTTCATGACCCTCCTCCTCCCAGCAACCCTCAGTTTGTTTTATGAGATTAAAAGTCACTTATGGTTTGTCTCCCTCCCAATCCCATCTTGTTTCTTTTCTTCTTTTCCTATCCTCCCAACCCCCCATGTTGCATCTCCACTTCCTCATATCAGGGAGATCATATGATAGTTGTCTTTCTCCGATTGACTTATTTCACTAAGCATGATACCCTCTAGTTCCATCCACGTCGTTGCAAATGGCAAGATTTCATTTCTTTTGATGGCTGCATAGTATTCCACTGTGTATATATACCATAACTTCATTATCTATTCACCTGTTGATGGACATCTAGGTTCTTTCCATAGTTTGGCTATGGTAGACATTGCTGCTATAAACATTCGGGTGCACGTGCCCCTTCGGATCACTACGCTTGTATCTTTAGGGTAAATACCCAGTAGTGCAATTGCTGGGTCATAGGGTAGTTCTATTTTCAACTTTTTGAGGAACCTCCATGCTGTTTTCCAGAGCGGTTGCACCAGCTTGCATTCCCACCAACAGTGTAGGAGGGTTCCTCTTTCTCCGCATCCTCGCCAGCATCTGTCATTTCCTGACTTGTTAATTTTAGCCATTCTGACTGGTGTGAGGTGATACCTCATTGTGGTTTTAATTTGTATTTCCCTGATGCCGAGTGATGCGGAGCACTTTTTCATGTGTCTGTTGGCCATCTGGATGTCTTCTTTACAGAAATGTCTGTTCATGTCCTCTGCCCATTTCTTGATTGGATTATTTGTTCTTGGGGTGTTGAGTTTGATAAGTTCTTTATAGACTTTGGACACTAGCCCTTTATCTGATCTGTCATTTGCAAATATCTTCTCCCATTCTGTCAGTTGTCTTTTGGTTTTGTTGACTGTTTCCTTTGCTGTGCAAAAGCTTTTGATCTTGATGAAATCCCAATAGTTCATTTTTGTCCTTGCTTCCCTTGCCTTTGGCGATGTTCCTAGGAAGATGTTGCTGCGGCTGAGGTCGAAGAGGTTGCTGCCTTTGTTCTCCTCAAGGATTTTGATAGATTCCTTTCTCACATTGAGGTCCTTCGTCCATTTTGAATCTATTTTCGTGTGTGGTGTAAGGAAATGGTCCAATTTCATTTTTCTGCAAGTGGCTGTCCAATTTTCCCAACACCATTTATTGAAGAGGCTATCTTTTTTCCATTGGACATTCTTTCCTGCTTTGTCGAAGATTAGTTGACCATAGAGTTGAGGGTCTATTTCTGGGCTCTCTATACTGTTCCATTGATCTATGTGTCTGTTTTTGTGCCAGTACCATATTGT
>PISX010016638.1:0-45650 GCA_004024625.1 Mellivora capensis
CAATCCCATTTACAATTGCACCCAAAACTATAAGATACCTAGGAATAAACCTAACCAAAGAGGCTAAAAATCTATACTCAGAAAACTATAAAGTACTCATGAAAGAAATTGAGGAAGACACAAAGAAATGGAAAAATGTTCCATGCTCCTGGAGTAGTGTTTCATTCTTATTCTTGGGTTTCTGTATGTCTTTGTAATATCTTCTGTGAATTCAGATTGTGCAGATGCCTTTAATCTGCAGTATCTCTTTATTATCATTATTCCAGAAGGTATCAGGGAAGCTCTGGATCCTCTTTTCAGTAGAAAAACTGCTGCACAGTTAATTATGAAACAGCTCTGAGTTTCTTCTGGAACAGACTGATTTATCCTTTTGCAGTGAGTGAGAAGTTGGAGACAAGGGCCCTTTGGAAAGGGTTTTCTTTTCTTACCTTTATTGCTTTTAATTTGCTTTCTTTAAGGTATTTCTTCCTCAAAAAGCACCTCTTCTCTACAAATTTAGTTCAGATAACTGAATGGCCATCAAACTGAAATCTCCGGTTTCTTTATGGTTGAAATTGATAAGCTAGGTAGCTCTTTTAGTTTCCCAAGTCTGGTAGTATATTATGGCATACATACCAAAGCAAAACCACTTATAATTAAGTTTTATTAAAATATATTTATTATTTTATCACATTTATTAAGTAAAAACATACTCTGCTATGATGGCTTATAAGTAGTGAAAACTATGTGTTTCTATTGCTTTGTTTTCTAGGGAAGTATGGGTAGTATTACCTGCATCGCTTGGAAAGGTGACACATTAGTTCTTGGAGATATGGATGGAAATTTAAATTTTTGGGATTTGAAAGGCAGAGTATCCAGGTATGAATTAAGATGCAGTATTACTTGGGGGCACCTGGGTGGCTCAGCAAGTTAAACCTCTGCCTTTGGTTCAGGTCATGATCTCAGGGTCCTGGGATCGAGCCCCGCATTGGGCTCTCTGCTCTCAGCAGGGAGCCTGCTTCCCCCTCTCTCTCTGTAGGCTTCTCTGCCTACTTGTGATCTCTGTCTATTAAATAAATAAATAAAATCTTTAAAAAAAAAAAAAAAAAGAATGCAGTATTATTTGGGGCACCTGGGTGACTCAGTTGTTTAAGCATCTGACTTTTGGTTTTAGCTCGGGTCATGATCTCAGGGTCCTGAGATCAAGCTCCTTGTCAGGCTCTCTGCTTAGCGAGGTGTCTGCTTCTCTCCCTCTCCCTCTGCCCCTACCCCTGCTCCTGCTTGTTCTCTCTCTCTCTCGCTCCCTAAATAAAATAAATAAAATCTTTTAAAAAGATGCAGTATTACTTGTTTAAAAAAAAAGTAACTTCTTGATATGGTTGCATTGGAGGCTCATGACCTGCTAAGTAGAATCATTAAATATGACCAAGTATAGCTCAGACCCTTGGGTCTCTTGTCACTGAACTTGGGAGGAAGAGCCTTGAGCCAAGTTCTGGGTCATTCATAGGACACACTTACCTGCAGGTGGCCCATGCAGAAGTGTTGGGACATTATTCCATCATCATTAAAGGGCTGACCCTTTCTGTCATATGGAACCCCTCTCCCAGAAAGCAAAATGTTTCTCACGTCCCCAGACCTTGTCAAAAGCAGACCTAGAAAGAGTCATTGGACATCGTTTCCATGACAAGGTGTTACTCTACATCATATTGGCGTCTTGTTGTTGTTTGTTTGTTTGTTTTCAGAGGAATACCTACACACCGAAGCTGGGTGAGGAAGATTCGTTTTGCTCCTGGTAAAGGAAACCAGAAATTAATAGCAATGTACAATGATGGTGCTGAAGTGTGGGATACTAAAGAGGTAGGCCCAGTTCCATAAGGGGACACTCAAACCAAGCTGCTGGTCACATGAGCTGTAATTTTTTTTCTTCCTTCTGATTTAGAAATGAAGCCTATGAAATGGGTCTGTCAAACTTCTTAAATGATTTTCTGGCTTTTAATGGTCTCACTGTCTTTGGGATCTTCAAAATGCAGTCTGCATGTGGAAGAGAGATTACCAAAGGCTGTTCACTTTTAACTTGCACTGGGTCTTTGCCACTGGCATTGTCTGTGATAAACATCTTCCTTTTCTTTTTGAAAATGACCACCAAATTCACTCTTGAAGGTTCAGATGGTGAGCAGTTTAAGAAGTGGAAGAAATGTGACCTTTCGAATATTGGATGTGGACTGGTGTACATCAGATAAAGTGATCTTGGCATCAGATGATGGGTGTATCAGAGTCCTGGAGATGTCTATGAAGTCCACTTGTTTTAGAATGGATGAACAAGAGTTAACCGGTACGGAGTGCCAATGAAAGGCTCAGTGACACCTTTATTTTGCACAGGCTGCTCTCTTCTGTTTCATTTTAGTCTTACTTTCTAACAATCTGAGTTTAAGGAAATAGATTAACTTCAAGCTTGAGGGTTTTTACCGCTGAGATGCTGGACTCTAACCGCAGATGTCCGTCATTCTCCGTCTCCAGGTTGGCAAGTGCTCCTTGAGGAGTGCTTTGTCAAAGATCAGAGATATTTACGTAAAAATGATTCACTTAGAATTTAAGGAGAAATCAGGGCTGCCTGGGTGGTTCAGTTGGTTAAATGTCTGCCTTCAGCTCAGGTCATGATCCCAGGGTCCTGGATCAAGGCCCACATTGGGCTCCTTGCACAGCAGGGAGTGTGCTTCTCCGCCTTCCTCTGCCCCTCCCCCCTCCAGCTCATGTACACTCTCTGTCTCTCAAATAAAATCTTTTTTTTTTAATTTTTTAAAAAAAAATTTAGGAGAACTCATCAGAGGACATGAATCTAGTGATAAGGTGCCACTGTTTTTTTTTTAATAATGAGCTTTCTATCTTTTGCAAGCATATATCGCTGGGGGCACCTGGCTGGCTTAGTCAGAAGAGTATGCAACTCTTCCCCTCAGGGTTGTGTGTTGGAGCCCCACATTGGCAGTAGGATTACTTAAATTAAAAAAAGAAAAGGGCAAGCATCTGTCACTGAAAAGTCACTTTGGAAAGTGTTCTCAGTGTCATGAATTTTGATGCCTATCTTAAGACTTGTTAAATGGCCCGTCAAAATAAAATTAGATGATTGTGCTATTGTACTTTTTTTGTAAGGTTGTTTTGAGATTATTTTTTACCAGAATGAAGAACATTTTAGTAAATGTAACCTCATATGTGACTTAAAAAAAAAAGAATAGGATTGTGAACGCACCCATCAGTCATTTTGAAAGTCAGCTTTTGTTTGATGAAATGCAGTGTTCATCCTTGCAAGATACTTTTGGGTAGAGACAGACATTCTGACCCTCATGGGAGTGAAGCAGGAAACTTCTTGCATTAAGTATTCTCCAGGCATCCCTTTGGGTACACACCAGCCTGCTGAAAAATTTCAGAAGAAACTTGTTTAGTCACTTACTGGGTTTCAGCATAGAGCTTTCCTCTCTGCGAACCGTGTGTACCTTTGTCGGATCGGTCTTTGGCACCTTCAGGGACAGTAACATTTTAGAAACCTGTGCTTTCCCCTTGTGTTTGTACTCAAGGCACTCCTGAGTCGCTGCCAATGCTGGCTGGACTCCCTTGAAGTTGTGTTAGGTATGCTTTTGTATTTGTCGTTGTCCCAGCTCTGCTAGCAGCTTTGGGACCGCCACTTCCCCCTTTGTGACCTTGACCACCACTCGCCGAAGCCAGAAGCTGTGTGATGCTTTCCCGTGTCTATGCTTGAGATGCTCAACAGTGCTGCGGAAGCGGCAGCATCTCCTCCTTCTGAAGCAAACTTAGTTATTAAGGAAATGGAGGGAACTTCGAGGGTGGTTTTCCTTTTAAATTAGCTACTGGTTCGAGGTTAAAGAGGTGTGTGAATGTAATCAGAATGTTTGGAAAGCTTTTCTACCCCTTTTAATTTAAAATTTCAATCTACCAAGGCCAGGGTAGCTTTTTCTTAAAGTGACTACAGAGTTGGAGCCCATCATTAGCACCATACTTGAACATCTAACCTGCAGATAGATTTAGATTACATTTTTTTTTTCAAGGTTTCAAAAAAAAAAAAAAAAAATCATTCCTACCCAGTCTGTAGAGCTGCAGCCTCAGTCAGAAAGGGAAAATTTTTGAAATAGTAACAGGGAAGTTCAATATTGACCTTTAAACTCAGAACAACATTTGATACATGTTAAAGAACAAAAACTGGTGGTGTGTGTAACTAGGGAGTTAGCATACAGATGTCTCTGTGTTCAGTTACATGCTGACTTGATCTTAGAAAAATATGTTTGATTATATTTTTATTCTGGGGAATTAGAAATAGAGTTTAGACTTATTGATATGGGATAAAAATCATTTTAGGTCATATGCAGTGATACATTTAATAAATTTTCTTTAATTCTCCTTAATAACAAATAGAAAATATCCTGAAATACTGGGTCAAGCCTGTCGGTTTTCTTAGAACAGCTTAGATGGCCTGTTCCTGCCCTCCACCCCGTGTTGACATCTGTCCCAACCCTCCTCCAGCCCTAGTAACCGGGAAGGTCAGACACATGTAGATGAGGATCCCTGTTTTTGAGTTGGAGAACCCTTCTTGTCTGCTGCCTTATTTATCAGGGTCATAAAACAGCATAAAAAAATCATAATATTTTTTTTTAGCAGCCTCTGGAAGGAATCCCAGAGGGTGAGACTTGTTTAATAGCATTCAAGTTGCGGTTTCCACACACTTTACATAGTATCCACAGGGGGTTAGAGACTGTCCAGTACAACTTCCTCACAGCTGCTCGGGCCAATGCCTAGCAACACGCTGCCATAGAAAGAAGCTTTCTGCAGTCGGATTTATATGCACAGCTTGCCTCTGCTTTCCTCTCATTTCCGCTGGTTTTCATCTGGGCTGTCTGGAAGTGTGTCAGAATGTACAGGTGTTGGGGCGGGGGGACATCTGGGGTTACTAAACAGCATGCAGCGCAGGGAACAACCTGGACAATGAGAAATGGTCTTGCCCAAAACATCAGGTGTGTCCCTTATCTCCCCTCTTCCCTCCCACCACCCGCTTGTATCACAGGGACGAAATTACCCAGGCAGGGTCCTCTCCTTCCCAGACTGCCTGCTTACCATGCCGTGGGCCACCTGCAGGTGCTGGAGGAGCAGTTTGCCCACTATTCTTCTTGGCTCTTTGGTTCCTGACTTTCTGTGTGGCTGTCACATAGGCAGCCAGTAGTCTGGGTGTGTTTCTGTTTACCACCTCAGATAGCTGTAGCCCAGACTAAGCAGAACCTGTGGGAGAGAAGTAACAGTGATGCCAACTGCCTTTTTATTCTAATTGTAATTTCCAGAAGTGAATGAGCATTTGTAGGTGAGTTTCTCCAGCTGGGAGACGGTCACCTATTACTTTTTCCTGGCTGATCTTTGCCTTTGAGGAGAAAGATCTAAATTCATTTGAAGGTAGGAGGGACTAGAGTTCACTTTCAGTTTGTTCATGCCCATTGGGATGTTATCAGCAATGTTTCGTTTTGGAAAAATAGCACATTTGTTTTTAAAAATCAGATGTTTCCCTCAGTACTCCGGCTTGGTCATTGCTGTCTTGCTCACGTTATATAAAAACTCTGGAGTGCTGCTTTCTAAGAACATCCTCTTGTGTCTTTTCACTGTCCATTGATTAAGAAACTACACATAGCACAGAAACTTTCTCTGTTTCCAAGCTTAATTTGTACCATTAAGTTTTTGTCCCCTCACACTATTTCTAAACATTTTGTAAGCTAACGCTAGCAGCCACTCTGTCGTCTTGAGAGCTGGAGAGTTCCTTGGTTCTCATCTAGTAAGGATGAGTAGAGAGAAAGTGCTAAGTAAACCTGCCTTTATCCTTTCCACTGCTGGTTTTAATGGTTCTGTAGGTATGTAGGTGAGTCTCATTCTTACCAGGTATATTCTTCCCTTTATAACCTGAATGTAAAAGATAAATCTGACTGAATAGAAAATGGAAAAAACCAACCAACCAACCAAAAAACGTTTCATAGCGCAGAAACTATAAGCAAAGCAAAATACATATGGTAACCTGGGAGAAGGTATTTGCAAGTCTTTAGTAGACTGTCCACAGAGAAGAAAAAAAATATATACAAATGGCCCTTAAACATATGAAAAGATGCTCAACTTTGTTCATAACAAGAAAAATACAAATTAAAACTACACCAGGAAACTGCTTCTCAACTATTAGATTAATAAAAATTCAAGAGCTTGAAAATATGCTCTTGCAAGTCTCAGAAAACGTAAGTATTGTCATTCAGTGTTCATGGAGCAGTTCCTGTAGGAAGGAATCTGGCAGTACTTAATAAAGCTGCCTTTATATTTACCTTTTATATTCATCGATTCCAATACCCAGAATTTACATTAACTTGGGCATCCATATATGTGACCATGGCAAATTGGGGAAAGAATAAATTTGGAAACATCTGCACCAATGGAGTAGTCTGCAGCACTTAAATAGAATGAGGAATGTCTCTGTGAACCGTGGAGTGATAGGGTATGAATAGGTGAGAAATGCAAGTGTCCAAGTGTGTATAGTCTGCAAAGCTATTTGCTTATTTTACAAAACAAGACAAAATTTTAAACACCCAGAATAATCCAAGAACTAAAGAAAATGATTATTGATAGAAGGTAGACAGATTAAAAGAATGGGGATGGGGTGAAACTTCAGTGAATACACTATTATTATATAGTTTCAGCTTTTGAGTCATTTAAATGTTGTACATATTCAAAAAATACAGACTTGAGCAACATGGGGGTTATGGCTGATGAGGTTACATCAGGTTACTGCCCCTGATGGCCCACCATTGCCGGAAGCCTTACCAATGACGTAAATAGCCGACGAATACATATTTTGTACGTTACATGTATTACATGCTGTATTCTTATAAAGTAAGGTAGAGAAAAGAAAGTGTTATTAAAATCATAAGAGGTTTTCATAAAACATAATTTGAAATCATAACAGAAAATACGTTTATAGTACTGTGCTGTATTTATTGAAAAAAATAGTGTCTAAGTGGACCTGCATAGTTCAAACCCATATTGTTCAAGGCTCAACTGTATAATGAAAACAAGAAGGATGAAAGAAAAAACAAACCCTAAAATTGGACAAAGAGACCGTTGAACCTAACCGTATTAACAAATTGGTAAGAAGAGTTCTCATACCTGAAATGCAGAATTCTCACAGTGCCCCTTAGTGGTTCATACTCTGAGGACGGAAAGAGCTGTCTGGGGTTTTCAGGGTCAGTAGTGGCAGTAGTCGTTGTGAAACGGTTTTGTGCATATTACTGACTGGAACAAACTAGTAAATAAATTGCAATTTAGGGGAACCAGAGTTCCTGCTGAGGGAAGAGGGAGACACGGATGTGGGGAGGGGGGGAGGAGGAAGAGCCCTTCAGAGTGGGTCTGAACTTGACTTTAAATGTTATTTATTTCCTGCCTGTGTGTACTGATTTTAGGCATAGAAGCAATGACATTTCAGTGGCAGGGAGCTCTCTTAGCACCTAGATTTCATTTATAAATTCTGTTTCTTGACCTAAAAGAACCAGGGCTCCTTGGGCAGTTTGCTCCAGGACAGAGGCGAGAAAGCTGCAAGATGAGTCTCGGACATTTTGTGGTGCCAGCAACTAAGGAAGGAATTGAAAAACCAGTGAGGACCTGTCACAAACATACAGAAACGAGCATTTAGAGGCTTCCGCTGCCAAAGCTGGGGCGGTCTGAGCATCGTAAAGAATAACATTTGTATTGATATCAGTGTTGGACTTTTTTTTTTTTAATCCATTATTCCATAGTAATATTCCCAGAGAAAGAGGAAGGGGCCGGGGCAGGAAGGGAAAGCTCATGTTTACAGAGGAATGCCAATTGATAAATGTAGACAGAGTGATAGAATTGGAGAATCACCAATTCCCATTCCTAATGTAATAGTTGATTCAAGCCAGGATCATTGGTGGGTGTTAGATCATGGGGTGGAAGGGTGTTGAGGAATAGGAAATTCGATCTCCACAGTATCTCGTCTTAATTGTGAAGGGGAAGAAGGTTCCTTGACTTCGAGAGAGCCCATGAGTTCACCTTAACCAGATGACCACATTTAGTGTTACCCGGTGGCTAGCTAATATGCCCCCTCTGCTGGGATGCAGTAGGAGGTACGCAATATCCCTTGTGTCCGCTTCTTGCCTAGAATGTTTAGCCTGAGTCTGATGCTCAGTGGAGATCATTTCCTATGACACTGAACAGACCAGACTTTTGAAAAATGACAACATTGTGTAAGGCCAAAGACAAAAAGATGAGAGGACTGTTCTAAATTAAGGGAGACTCAGGAGACATGAGAAGCCAGTGCAGGCAGAATATAGCCCTCAGGATAGGGAGTAACAGAGGACCTCTGAATGTGGACTGCAGTTTAAGTGATTTTAATGAATCAGTATTAAAACTCTTGGGTGCAAAAAAAAAAGTCTTAGAAATATTTCTGGCCATTTTATGACTCTGAAAAGTCCACATAAGATATTTTATCTAAGATGTAATACTTAGCTAACTATATACAACGATGTTTTCTAAAGCAGTAGTCTCTAACAGAAACGTAATATGAGCCACATATGTTTACATTTTCTGGTACTCAGTGTTAAAAAGTGAAAAACGGATGAAATTAATTTTAATAAAAATTTTATTTAACCAGTATATCCAGAGTTTTATCATTTCAACCTATAGTCGGTATTAAACATTACTGATGAGATATTTCAGTCTTGCATGCTTAGTTTTCAAAATCCAGGGTGTACTTAGCATTGGAACATGGATCATGGGGTGCCTGGGTGGCTCAGTTGTTAGGTGGCTGGCTTTGGCTCGGGTCATGATCCCAGGGTCCTGGGATCGAGCCCTGCGTTGGGCTTCTTGCCCGATGGGGAGCCTGCTTCCCCCTCTCTCTCTGCCTGCTGCTTCCCCTGCTTGTGCTCTCTCTCTCTCTCTCTCTCTTTCTGTCAAATAAATAAATGAAATCTTAAAAAAAAAAAAAGGATCAATTTAGGGGACATATTTTTTCAGCAGAAATACTTAAGCCGCATTTAGATTTTATAAAATTGACAGCTGAAAAAGTAGTTATGTATCCCTGAGTAGATGTAAAAGTTATCCAATGATTGAATCAAGTATTAATTTTTAAATTTGAGTTAGTTAAAATTAATTAAGGTTAATTAGTTAAAATTAATTAATGAAGTCCTGAAGAACTCTTTTTTTTAGTCCTGAAGAACTCTTAACTGGTTGAGCGTCTGACTGTGTGGGGCTGTGTTAGGTAGCCACAACACGGTTGCCTGGGCACTGGGACCTTTGGGCCTTCAGCTTCTTTGAATTAGAATATGTTAAAAAAAAGAAGCAAATCTTGTTTATTATGTCCTAAGTAAGCCCACTGCTGCATGTAGGGGATGCTAGGGCCCATGGTCTAGGGGGATAGGAGCTGCCCTTGTAAGTAAGACCTGAGGATGCCTTTGATGAGCGGTGACCTGATACCTCTAGGGACAAGCTCAGGGTTGATGGGCTGTGTTAGTTGAATAGTCTCAGAAGAGCAAAGACAGCAAATGGTATAAGATGATCAAGAAAATATTATTTTTAGTATTTTAAAATAATGAGCTTTATTAGTATCTGTTGAGTCGTTGCATTAAACCTTTTCATGTAGGATCAGTGTTTTTATATGATACAGGACACTTAAATTTTTAAAAGGGGAAGAAAGAGCTATTGATCAGTTTGAATGAAGAGAATCTCTGCACTCTTAGCCCGTTTGTCTTTAAGCAGCGATGACATTGAATATACTCTCTGCTGCCACCAGATTTATGCGTCGTCCTATGTTGACTTTTCCGTAAACTGCTGTAGCTGAAGCTTCACAGCAAAACTATAAAATTCTGTTATATTAAAAGAAAGAACTTACTTAATTTTTTTTATTTTTATCTAGAGCCTGTGTGGTGCCCCTATCTCCTTGTTCCAAGGGCCTCCCTTGCCTTGAAAGCTTTCTTATTACACCAGCCATGGAATGGACAGTATTCTTTGGACATTTCTCAGGTGTAAGTTTTTACCATTTTTATTTTACTTTCTTAATTTGCTTGGGGTTAAAGGGCATCCATGAAAACCAGCAGGCGCCTGTTCTCTGGGATTTAAAAGGATTGGAAAAAAACAAACTGAGGCAGAAATAGTAGATGCACTGAAATATCCTTCATCCTGCCTCGCTGGGGTCTTTGGGAGCGGGCAGGCGTGGGGCGCTGGGGTCCATGAGCTGCTCTCGGCAATTGTAGTCAGAACATGGGGATGGCACAGTGAGTGCAAGAGAGCCAGTTAGGCCAAGAGGAATTTGAGGCCAGGCTTCAAATTCTTTTTAAAAGCAGTAAGAGGGATGGGGCGCCTGGGTGGCTCAGTGGGTTAAAGCCTCTGCTTTCGGCTCAGGTCATGATCCCGGGGTCCTGGGATTGAGCCCCACATCGGGCTCTCTGCTCCGTGGAGAGCCTGCTTCCTCCTCTCTCTCCCTGCCTGCCTCTCTTGCCTACTTGTAATCTCTGTCTGTCAAATAAATAAATAAAATCTTTAAAAAGAAATAAAATAAAATAAAATAAAAGCAGTAAGAGGGGTACCCGGATGGCTCAGTTGGTTAAGGGACCATCTCTTGATTTTAGCTCAAGCCATGATCTCCGGGTCCTGGGATGGAGCTCCACTTCAGGCTCCACGGAGTCTGCTTGTCCCTCTACCTCTGTGCCCTCCTCCCATGCTCTCTCTCTCAAATAAATAAAATATTTAAAAGAAAAAAGCAGCAAGAATGAGCTTATTACAGAGATATTTTCTGTTTTATGAATCTTACTGCCTGCCTCATTACAAAAATATATTCACAGTAACTATTATTAGTAGTTATTAGTTAAACTGACAAGCGTTACTGAACTTAGGCCATGTGGAGAGCACAGATAGGCATGGGTTAGGGGAATACAACAAATAATGGGATGAGGTATCTGGATACTTCAGGAAGTATTTAATTAGAGAAAGGAATGTCCATTTTGCAGAGCAGAAGAACACATCCCTCAGTCATTGCTGGGTTTCTTATTAATGTGAATCAAGCATGATAGTTTTTAGAGCCCGCTGATAAATTTTCTGGTTTCTTGAAAGCCAGAGAGACGTTCATTACTCATTCCTTTGTTTTACCTAAATGAGATGAAAGCAGACATGAAAGGTAGTTGGTGAGTTCTTGAGTAATTGCTATTTGGTCTATAACCAGCTTTTTAAACCAGGGACTGCAGAGAGGTTATTTCTATATTGATTCAACTTTTTTTCTGGTGAAGAAATGTGTGGTTGTAAGTGAAAGAGAATGAGCTTATTCAAAATCTTTTCTGCACAGCGATTATCCAGAAAATGAAGAAATAAAGAATCTCCTTCAAGAGCAGCTGAATTCATTATCAAAGTAAGCATCCCAGCTATGTTTTAATAGAGGGTATGACTATGAGAAAGAAAATACAGTCATTTAGGCTTTTTGAAATTAGAGTAGGTTTTGTTTTAGAAAATGTTAGTAGCCCAAGGAGAAAGGTTCTATTCAGAATCATTCTGTTTGGAAGCTTATTTTCCTTGAGAATCTTTATGTTGTGGAAAACATAATTATTTAGTAGTTACGGTGACAGCATCTACCTTCACCAAGATCCTAAGTGTTAGATGGCTGTGGTCCCGTATCAGTGCAGGAACGGAAGCTGTGGTGTGAGCATTGTCCTGGCTCAGTCTGCCTCGACCACAGATGCCCCGTGAAGCTCCTCAGGTTAGAGGCCATGCACAGCGCGGTTCTTCTGTGGCAGCTGCCTTTTCTAAAATAAATCCTCCGTATCAGGTGCTATGTGTGCACAGTTCTAAGAAATTAATGTGTTCCCTAGAGCCAAGAGCATTTAAAAGGATGTATTGGGAATAATATTGCAAAGGAAGTAGAAAAATATGGGTCCATTAATTCTTGGTTAAATAGAATACATTTTTGCAATCTTAGAATTTATCACATGTAATCACAATATTTAATACATTTTCCATGTTTTATTGATGCCAAATTCAAAATAATTATTGTTTTCTGTATCCAAAAGGTAACATTTGTGTTTAAGTAGAAAAGATGTAAAGAGCATCTTTCCCCCTCCCGATTTATGAATATTCTGTATGTGGCTATTTTAGGAATATCAATTTATAAAAAAGTGTCTTTCTTCCTTAAATATTTTTTGGAATAGTTTCTGAATCTCTCTCTTTTCTAAAGTACATACTGTTTCTCATGAGTAGCAAAGTCATTTACCAACAGTGACATTCTTATTTCTATAGTGAGACAGCTGTTCATGTTTTCAAAACCATGAGTTAAACTCTTGCAGGACTGTAAGCCAGAATCAGAGCCTCACCCCCTGTGATGGTTGACAGGTACCAGTTCTCCAGGCCTAGACCCACTGTGAGCCTTTTAAAGCATTTGTCATTTCAGGGTCACGGCAAAGTAACTTCCTATGTCAGTTATAAGCATACTAACTAGTTCAAAAAGAACAAAACATTTCAGGAATAGCAAAACCTGGGTGCCTGGGTGGCTCAGTTGTTAAGCCACCTTCGGCTTGGTCATGACCTTCGGCTCAGGTCATGATCCCAGGGTCCTGGGATTGAGCCCCCACATCAGGCTCCCTCCTCCTTGCTCCGCAGGAAGCCTGCTTCTCCCTCTCCCTTTCTCCCCTGCTTGTGTTCCCTCCGTCTGTGTCTGTGTCTCTGTCAAATAAAGAAATAAAATCTTGAAAAAAAAAGGAATAGCAAAACTTTAAGTAGATTAGCAATTTTGAGTGGATTTCCCCTTTCAAGAGTATATTGATTTATCTCCTTTATTGTTTGATTAAAAAATTTGCCTTCCCTTTGTCTGGATTCCTGTTTTCAGTGACATTAAGAAGCTCTTGCTTGATCCAGAATTCACTCTCCTGCAGAGATGCCTGCTTGTTTCAAGGTAACAGTCAGTGTTCTGTGTAAGAGACAGAATTTCAGATGAACTCATTTCTCTTATTAAGGGTTTTTAGTTAAGACCAAACGAACCCTTTTAGATTTTAGAACAACATATCAGTTTATCCCTTATATTTGCTTTACAGTTAATTTTGAAACTAGTAATACAAATAGGAAAAAAAATTCACATTTTTAATATGAGATCTAGGCCTTCTCTACTGAAAAGGCTGCCTCCTACAGATAATTTTTTAAAATTTGTGTTTTAAAATATCAGTTACAAAGAGCATGTCCTGAGTTATACCAGTAAATTATATTTAGAGGCAATAATCTGTACTTCCTCTTTGAATGGTCAAGTTGTCACTTACCAAAAAGACATTTCCATCCATTATGCCCCAAAGAATAAATTGCAGATATTTCTATACCTTATTTAGCCAGTTTTCCCAGAGGAACTTCTTCCTTAATGTGACACTGTGGTCCAGATTGAAAGGTGTGTGTGCTCCTGACCAAGGCGGTGAATCAGTGCCCAGGCCTTGGAACCATCATGTTGCTCTTAACACAGCATGGGGGGGCGGGGGGGTTGGGTGTGAAGGGGCTGTGCCCTCAGGCTCTTGGGTTGTCTGAGACCCAGTAATGAGGCTGGAGAACGGGCTGCTTCCTCTGTCACCCTGCCAGGCACAGGCCAGCGTCCCAGATGGTCTTTCGTAGGACAGTGCTGTGCTCCTGGTCCCTGAGACTTCTATGGAGAGCCCCTGTCCACGCCCAAGTCTGCTGTGTGCACTCAGTGGGACTTTGGTGTCACCCTTCTCAGGCTTTATGGCGATGAGTCGGAGCTACACTTCTGGACTGTTGCTGCCCATTACCTGCACAGCTTGTCCCATGAAAAGCCAGCAGGCACCCCAGCCTCTAAAGAAACTGTGCCTCGGGACAAAGTGAACAACCCGCTGGATATATGTTATGATATCCTCTGTGAAAATGCCTATTTTCAGGTACTGTGTTGCATATATTAATCTTTAAAGCTCCCATCTTGTTGACTGACGGCTTTGTAAGAAGTATCTTAAATTTGGGAAACTTTCCAGCTAAGTGAAGGTGCACATAATAGAAATAAGTCTTTTGGCACCACTGCATTAAAAAAGGCCTGACTCGGGACTTGAAAAGCTCATAAATGCTCATTGAGTTTTTTGATACACATTAGAATTTTACTATTAGGTCCTTATTGTTTTCTTTGTCTTAAAATTGTTAACTTAGAAGATTCACTATTATTCTCTAATTTTATTTTCTATAAATAACAAACATTTCTTTCACTCAATTTGAATTTGTTATTCTGAAAAGGTACTTTCACCGTGTTTTCACTGCAGGAGAGTCCTTCAGGACGTGGAGGGCCGGCTTCTGTAAGCGGGCAGACTCACACACAGATGAGAATGCGTTTCAACATTTCTCTAATCAAACTCTTATTATGTTGTGAAGTTGATTAGCTAATAACTTCAGAAGGCAAAATAATATTTATAAAAGGATTTTATTATAGTAAAATTTAACTCAAGTCTTAGATTGACTCAATTTTTTCTTTCTTTTTTCCTACCCTAGAAATTTCAGCTGGAAAGGGTGAATCTACAGGAAGTAAAGCGGTCAACTTATGATCATACAAGGAAATGCACAGACCAGCTACTTCTCTTGGGTCAAGTATGCCAATCTTTACAATTCTGTTCACGTTTCCCAGAATCGCTAGCTGATGAGTGTTTCAGAGCATCACGTACACGCACACGCACACACATGTGCACACGCGCACACACACATGCTTGCACAGATAGTAGACCATAGTATTTCCCTGAACGAATGCATGTAAATTTCGGCTTTATTTCAAGAGAGCAGCAAACCTTGTGAGAAGACAAAAATCTATGGTTGACTAGCTTGGAATTTGGGCTTGCGTAATGCCAGATGAGACCTGACTGGTTGGTTTGGTTTTGTGTCTCTGTATTGATGCAGAGCTGGAGTAAGCAGTTTCTTGAGCGTCTGTGTTAACCAGACTGTGGTTTTACCTTTGTTCCAAAGAAGCAAGCGGACACACTGTGGTCACTATATATAAGCAAAGCATTGGCAAGCAAATTTTGAAAGTGAAAGTCTTCTCTAAGCTATTAAGTTCAGTGTTCAAATTATAAACCCACTAAGATTATGTTGGAAGAAAATGGTCTCATAATTAGAAAAACTCTTTCTCATTAGACAGACAGAGCTGTGCAGTTGCTGTTGGAAACAAGTGCGGATAACCAGCATTATTATTGTGACTCCCTGAAAGCCTGTTTGGTCACAACTGTCACCTCCTCGGGCCCCTCCCAGAGCACCATTAAGCTGGTGGCCACTAACATGATTGCCAATGGCAAGCTGGCAGGTGAGGCACGCTTTGCGGTGTGTTTGCCGGTCCTCTGGACAATCGGGCCCGTTCCCAGCAAAGCATTTGATTATGTAGATAGTTCTTTCCTTTTTTCTGCATGAAACCGTGTCTCGTGTGAAAGGGGCAGCAGTCACACTGTCCAAGAGCACAGGCCTGAGAGGACGAAGCCGGGCCGGCTGACACGGCGAGAGCACTGAGCCCATGCTTTCCCGCTTTGCTGTCGGGGCTGTGGCGGTGCCGCCTCCACTCCTGACCCTGCGGGGCCGCGGTGTCACCTGGGGGGCGGCCGTTCTGTCTTCCAGAGGGGGTGCAGCTGCTCTGCCTGATAGACAAGGCCGCAGACGCCTGCCGCTACCTGCAGACGTACGGCGAGTGGAACCGGGCCGCTTGGCTGGCGAAGGTAGGTGACTTCCTGAGGCGCCTTGAGCACGTGGGGTAGAGTTCAGTCTTGAACTTGGACTCACGATTGAGAAGCGGTGTTTTGGCCGCAAAGCTGCTACGCAGATACTTTCTTGCAACTCCAAGGCTCTTGTCCTTTCTGGAGAAAGTACATTTCTTCTCACGGAACAGTGGATGTCTTTGGTAACAAGTAAGTGAAAGCGGCTGGCCCCTTTCCTTTCTGGGGTGCTGGGGCGGGAGCCCAGACTCAGGCCCTGAGGTGTTGCCAGGGCCCCGGCTCTGCAGGCCTGGATTGGTACCGCTGCTCCTCACAGTGAGCAGCAAGGTCTGGGCATGTGCTCGCAAAGCCCCGCCTGGCGTTGGTCTCCCAGGCGCAGATCCCATGTTGATCCCGTCACAGTTCTCTTTATGTAGTGCAGGGCGTCTTTGTTTTTGACGTGGGCATCTTTCTCAGGTCCGTTTAAGCTCTGAAGAGTGCGCTGATGTTTTAAAGCGCTGGGTGGACCACCTTTGCTCTCCACAAGTCAACCAGAAGTCAAAGGCCCTCCTGGTCCTCCTCTCCCTGGGCTGCTTTTCCACTGTGGCCGAGACTCTTCACAGGTACACCCAGAGTGCTCTGCTCCTTGGTCGGGGTGACGTGCTTCGTGCTCTCTTGGGGAGTCTCTGCGGGGTGGAAGGATCGCTCACTGTGTGCAGTGAACGGAGAAACTTAGCTTTTAGGGTTATTTAAAAACGAAACAACAACAAAAACACCTCTACAGAGAATGGAACAGTCATAGTCCATGTTAAGTCGTCTTCATTTGGCCTAGGAGCTCTATTTTCCTACCAGTATATTCACCAAACCTAACAGGTGTCTATTTAAAAAGAATGTAAAAGAAGTCTTCAGGAGCAGTTGAGATGGAAGGGTAGAGAGCAGTCTGAAGGATGACAGAGAGTGTTCCCAGTGGGAGATGTCCCCTCTGAAAATAATACTTGTTACTGACGGGACATTTTATTTTATTTATTTAAAACTAAGGGATGTTGAGGCAAAATGGCAAAAGACTCTGTTAAATCTGGACAGTGGGTATGTGGATACTTGTCCTATCTCTGTGGATTTGGGTATATTTCAACTATGTTACAGGTTTTGTAAATATTAGTTAGAAAGAGCCTGGGGCTCTTTCTGGTGCCAGGTGGCTCAGTCGATTAAGCATCTGACTCTTAATTTCAGCTCAGGTCGTGGTCTCAGGGTGGTGAGATCGAGACCCGCATCAGGCTCTGCACTCAGCATGGAGTCTGGTTGTCCCTCTCCCTCTGCTCCTTCCCCTGCTGTCTCTCAAATAAATAAAAAATAAAATCATTAAAATAGGAGAAAGAGCCTGGGGTTAGGGACATGAGTATTGTCCCCTGCTTTCTTCTGTGAGCCAGGGCTTGGAAAGGTGCTCGTGTAACTTACTGGCACTCAGGTTTGCAGGGAGAATGGGTACACCTCTTTATTTGGAGATGTGCCCTCGGGTGGGTCTTCCTCCAAATGCCTTAAATCACAAAGCCTGACTCCTTGTGTTCTCTTGAGCAGCATGAGATACTTTGATAGAGCTGCCTTGTTCGTGGAGGCCTGTCTCAAGTACGGCGCGGTCGGGGTCACTGAGGACACAGATATCCTTTGTTGGGATGATTATGCCAAGGAGGAGACAGACAGCACATGTGGGTTCCTCTTAGTCGTACTGCCTGGGCAAGAACTGTGTCATATCAGGGACGAGCCATACGCAGGTTTGCCAAAGTCACAGAAGAGCGAGAAATGAACGAGAATCAGGAAGAAAATGGGTGCGTTGCTGGCATCTGCTCTAAGACAGATGGGGAGGCAGCAGGGCCTGTAAAGGGGTAGGACTCTGAATTTTGTGAAGGTTTGTTTGAATGTAAGAAAAGATAAAGGAAATAATTTAGGAAAGGTGTAGGAGCCTGATGCTTCAAAACAATACTATTTAAGAGAATGCACTCCATGGAATAAAAAAATATATAAAATATATATAAAATGTATAACACAATATATAAAAATTTATATATTTATCTGGAATGTACATTCTGGAATAAACAAAAAAGCCATTGTTATCCGCAGTGACAGTCTAATGTGGAACCAGACGCAGCACTTCAAAGATACGTGTCACGCAGGCAGGTCCCAGTGGCTGCCAGCGCCCCTCGAATCCCACACTTCTCTTTGAAAGGGTCGGGCTTGAGGACACAGCCCCCAGTCGCTTGAGTTTGCTGAGCCTCGCTTGTTCTCATCACATCTTCATTTCTACACGTCAGATACTTGCTCTTCTGTGTGTATGTTGTTTTGTTTGTTACAGAAAATGAAACTGAACTTGAATTTCGTCAGTGTCCTATATGCAGGCACTGGTGGAGCTGCCTCTAGTTGGAAGGGGCTGTTTGGGACGTCAGGGAAACAGGGCTGTCCGAAACCCAACGCCTCCAGGCAGGCTTTGTCCTCAGAACCTCTCGCTGAGCGGTGTCTGCCCCCAGACCACCCACTGCTCAGCCTTTCCGATGCCAGACGGTGTGCACGTGAGTCCTCTTTTCTTTGTGTAGTCTTTAGTTGTGTTGGGCTTTGAGGTAGTCTAGGAGGATGTTAGCTGCATTTTCTAGGAGGTGCTTTGTACTCGGCTCCTGCAAAGTGTAGTGGGTGACTGTAGTGGGCAGACTGAGACCTCGCCTCCCCCAACCAGGAATCACCCTCCCCCAGGAAGGGTGCCCATGCTCGGCTGTGTTGTGCTCGTCTCCTGCTGCCCTCCTCTGGGCCCCCTTGTCCCTCTGAGTAGCCCCACAGAGCTGGTTTTTTCCTGCCTGTGGGAGCATGGTGGAGTGTAATCCCATCTCTCTCTGGCCTTCTTTTCCTTAACTGTGGCTTACAGAAACTCATCTCTGCTATATACGCAGATTATGCCCGAAGTTTGAAGAACCTCGGTTTTAAACAGGGAGCGGTTCTTTTTGCTTCAAAAGCTGGAGCAGCCGGCAGAGATTTATTGAGTGAGCTGGAGTCCCCCAAGCAAGAACGGACCGAAGAGTGACAGGTCAATATGTGCTGGGGAACCTGGCCTTGCAAGCGGGATGGGGGCCGGTCTGGCGGTGGTCAAGGTCATGGTCCGGGCTGCTGAAGATGCCGTCCCTGCCAGGGTCCCCGTGAGATGCTCCCCACTTTTCTGAGGCTGCCATGGACAGCAGCAAATGAGCATTTACAGAGTTAGGAGCAAGTCCCACATCCTGTGTTTATCTCCGAAAAAAACACGAATGTTTCAGATTTTGAAAGGGTAGAACATTTTATACTTTTGGAGACAGCTTTAAGAGTCCCTGGAAATACTTTTATTTTTTTTAATCTTAAAGTTCAGGTGACTGAATTGTTTTTCTCATTGACTGAATGGAAAGATATTTGAAAAATCTAATAGTGAGAGAAGTTTGTGAGACTTACTCTCAAATCTGTGCTGTGCCTGTGTTATATACAGTCATTCAAAAGGCAGCAGACGTATTTCAGTAGTAAAGATGATTTACCAAAGCATTCCTTATTTCTTACCTTGAGAACATAGAACTCATGATTCTCTGTTTTAGGCAGTTGCTAAATTTTGAAATTTCAGGCTCGTAGGCTCATAGGGAAATTTTAAACTTTATGTTTTGTTCTAATATGTGGGGTCTTGGGTATTTTGAATTTTAACTCTTGATGTATTATAGTAAATTTTGAATTCTCTGTGCTTTAATTTTCTGTCTTTGTGTTTGTCCAACAACTGAAGTATCTGAGATGTGACTGTTATAAATTATTCCTGTCTATAACTTACCAAAATGATAAATAAAAAGGAAATTCCAGCCAGGCATTTGTGTTCCCCAAGCTGCTGTGCAGGAGGTCAGGGGCCATTCTGGCTTCTCAGGAGTCATTCCAGCTTCTTACCCTCCAAGAAGGAGTCCCAGGATTGGACCAAACGCCTCCCCCGCCCACCCACCCCCCACCCGTGGGCAGATCTGCCTCAGTTCCCAAGGGAGCAGGGCTCTTGGAGGGAGGTAAGGGAGTGGCATTCCTGTCTCCCCTCCTGGATGTCCAGGGTGGCGCATCTCCTCACACCCACCAGGAGCTAGGATTTTTTAATCGAGTCATTGCCTCTGCCCTTAGGCATGAACCATTCACTCTGACACTCCGAGATCCACGGAGGGGATGGGCTTACTCTAGGAATGCCTGTTCCCAGGCTGGCACTTTGGCTAAAGTTGTAGAAGAAATCCAGGATGCATTCATTCGTCCTGTAACTGGCTCACTTTCCTTGTCCTTTCTGTGCCTGGGCGGGTTACCTTGGAATTCCTAAGGGCCACGGGCAAACACGGCCCTCTCTGTATAGCCTGTGGTTAAATGATTGCCCATGTATATTTTGTTTATGCAACCATCAGCTACCTAAAGGGAAAAAGAATGCTGGCCTTAGTAAGCAGAGAGGAAAAAAGAAATCTTACTCTAGAGTGGGGCATTTTAAAAATTAAATATGTTTGGATTTGAGGCCAACAACTAAGTAGTGAGGCACCGCTTGCTGGGGTTGGAGGTGGGGTTGGAGGCGGGAACCGGCTGTGTACCTGACGCCAAGGCCCTGATGTATGTCACAGCCCAGCTGGGTAGGATGGCGGTCACTGCTCATCACCACAAGACAGAGACCCGGTCAAAGTACAACTGGAAGTCCCATCCAGACAGAACCTGGGAGCACCTCTCCTTGGTGACCTTGTGGGCCGGAAGCTGAGCGTTCAAGGACAGAGGCTGATGAGGGTGAATCACGTTCCCAGCTGCACCTCAGCCTGTCTTTTCATGAAGGATCGTTAGGAACCTCATGTTACTAGTGCATGAGCAGAGGAGGCTTCCCAGGGTAAAACCCACATCCCAGAACTGGGATGAGAGTGACTGTGACTTTGGAGCAGCACGGCCCTCTCTGTGGCCGTACCCATGGGAGTGCCGTCAGGGTCCTGGGCCCTCCCTTGGCAGCCAGTCTAGTGGATCTCGAAGACCTGGTATGGAGGGGGGTTGCTGGGTGACCCCCTCCTCCTGGCTAGTCTCGCTTTAAGTATTTTCATTGCTTTGAAAGTGGTAGCAGGACATTCTGTTCTAAAATAGAGCAAATCAGAGCAGCATCTACAAGCCGATCCCGCGCTGCTTCTCCCGATCAGATTATCCACAGAACAGACCCCGGTACAAAAACAATTCCCCTTGTAGCTGTTTGCTGCCTGGAGACGTCACCTGGCACGAGGACAGTGTTAGGTGTCGGTGATTACCCTCCGCATCACATTCTCCTCAGCAGTGGGACGGGATGGAAGGGAAGTGTGGAGGCGCAAACTTGTAGATTGTGCAACAGTGAAACTCTGGCAGGCTGAGGCGCTCCGGGAACACATTCTAACAGCCAGCAGGCCTCTGGTTCCCATTCTGCATGCAATCAATGTGACTGGTTCCAAACAATTTGTGCAACAGAGAACCCTTTCCATTCAAATGGAAAGGCATTTTGAATTGATGACACTTGAAGGTGTTGCTGTTTTAAAAGAAGGGAAGGGAAGAAGCTGGGCTCTAGGACTCACGTCTGAGACCTGCTGGAATCAGACCAGCTGGGCAGGCCGGATGGAACTTGGGGAAGCAGGTTGTCCTGCTGTCTTTCCTGTCCTTAAAGGATCCTTCTGTGTGTTTGCTTTTCCAGCTGTTCAGGACCCACGGAAAACGACCCCGGAAAGCCCCTTTTTTCTCTCACTCAGGATGTCCCGTGATTCTGAAGCTCTCACATGAGTCCCTTCAGGCAGTTTCAAGTATTTTCCTTCAGCGTTTGGCTCTCTTGCCTAACAAAGTCCAAATAAACACTTCTACCACCCCTTACTTTGGCGGGGGGGACACTGAGAAGAAAGAGTCAAGCTAACTGTTCTAAATACCAGAGAAGGAGAGACATTCTGGGTTCCATAGGCAATTTGGGTGGTTTTAGCTTTCTTTCTTCCATATCTATTTGACAGAGAGAGCACGAGCAGGGGGAGCGGCAGGAGGAGGAGAAGCAGGCTCCTCGCGGAGCAGAGAGCATGGCCTGAGCCCCCCGGGCGCCGTCCCTTCATGCATGTTTATATATAGCACAACCAAGTGCGGTTAGGGAAGCGGGTTGTTCCAGACCCTGCGACACATTGCTTCAGAAAGACTGGGCCGGAACAGGTAGCTGAGAATTTAAGATCAGATAAAAAGACATTCCTCAGTCCCTGCCTGAAAAATGTAGTCCATTTTCTCCACAGTTATGGTATTTTTAAAGCTGAAGTGAAGTGGCCTGATGTGGAGGCAGAGGGAGGAGGCAGAGCGGCCCAGGAAGGGGTGTCTTCACTGTGACCGTCCCTCTGGGTTAAGGGTCCGCAGACGGACCTGGGGAGCGAATCCCAGCTCACTGCCCATTTTGTAAATAAAGTTTTACTGAAACACAGTCATGCCCATCTGTTCTTTGTGGCTGTTTTCATTCAACAGGGACGAGTAGATGCAGCAGAGACCACATGCCCCGAAAAGCCTAAAATACTTACATGTCTGGCTCTTTACAGGAAAGTTTACCCACTCCAACTCAAGGTCCCACGTGCTTGCTTGGGATGAAATTTCCCGTGTCCGGCTGCCCTGTTGGGTGCAGATCAGTATGGAGCCTTTGCAGTTTGCCTGCAAGCAGGTGTACTTGGACCAGCCTCTTTCCAAGATTGTTTTAGCGTCATCCCACCTGGCTCCCCGTAGTGGCCCAATTTCCCATGGCGCTGGGTCTAGGAAACTACATACAACGTGAACCACCCGGGGTGACCTTAGTTGTATTCCTGACAATTCTGAGATAAAAGGCACTAGTAGATGTTAGAAAAACGAGATAGATGAGAGATCCAAGGGCTGTTTCCTATCAACATGTTAAAGCAAATGTCAGTTTTATTCCAGACACCTCCTAACCCGTTCTGCTGTGATAAGACCCTCGTTGTGTTCCAGTCTTCTGACCTCGGAGCATCATCTTTAAGCCCTACTACTTCAGGCAGGTAGAAGCCCCAGAATACTAACGTCCTAAGCCGGTGGTGGGCCCTGCCGTCGCTGATGTGAATCCATATGACCACACTGGGGAGAGAATCCTGGGCCGGGGAGCCCGGTATCTGATGCACGGAATCCAGCTGGAGGACCCGGGAAGTGGAACAGAGACCGGAAGTGAAGGATGGACGAGTCTACAGTATATGATCAAATGGAAGAGCTCGGGAGGAAACTGGCAAACTGCTGCTTGCGGAGACACAGGGAAGGGAGTGAGGAAAGGAGGAGACAGACGTGAGTCAGGGTTGGGAAATACCTGGGCAGCCCTGGTGTGGCTGCTCTGGTGAGTAAGCGCCCTCCTGGGAGCCCATGCGTCTCGGCTCCCAGGAAGCCTCGTGCACATCTGCACGCTCTGCCATGCCGGGTGTCACCTGATCCTTACGGCTTCATGGCTGATAGTCTTGGCCCCGGTCACAGAAGAGGGAACTAAGGTTCAGAGATGTTGGGGACAACTGGGGTGACCCTCTGTCTTGAAATGTCCCCAAATGAGGAATTTCCTGCGACTCTGGATTTGGGATGTGAAAGCCGGGATGGTGTCAGGCGACATGGGACCGTTGGTCACCCTCCTCGTAAGTGACAGAGCTGGGAGGTAAGACACAGGCCTGCCTGACGCCTCAGCCTGCACGGCCTCCACCCGGGCATGTAAACGTGTGATCGGGGACATTTTTGAGGGGTTCCCTCTGCAGCTGAGCTGCAGTCCTGAGCGCCCTCATCTGGGGCGAGGCCAGGGTCAGTCCGAAAGCTAGGCACAGCAAGGCCCGGCCATCAGCAGGGCCAAGATTTAAAGAATTGTCGTCTTAGCCATCAGCTACAGAAAATAATGTGATTTTCAAAACATTATTTTAAAAACCTGTTGAATGTTTGGATGCTCCGAGTTGATTTATCAGCCTGAAAGAGGTTATACAGTTCTGGCTGGGGGCACTCTCCTTTCGTAAGGAAACTGCCGGAGGATGCTATTGCTCTATTTTCTGTCCTTTTTTTTTAAGGAATAGGAGGTGCTTTGGGGGAACTGAGACCTCACGTGTCAGCTGAATCTGAAGGTCCGTGTGCAGAGCCCGCTCCGTCCCTCCCTCACAGGCTTTGGGACAGACATGACTTCCTCCTGCCACCTCGGAGGTGGCTCTTTTTCCAGGTACGATGCAGGCAGAGGACAGCGTTTGCTCCCTGTCCTGGCAGGGCAGGGCCTGGGACGGCTGGTCCTTGGAACCCTGGTCTCAGTGATAGTCCTGTTCAGGCCAGCTCCCACTGCCTGGTCTACTTGGGAGTCCTGGTGGGATTAAAGTCACTCAACGAATCTCCAACCACCTTGTGGGCCCATGTGTTCTGAACAAAGACTAAAACCAGGCAGGGCTTCTGATGAGTGGTGGGGACGTAGCGTGCATTTGCAGAGGGAGAGGGAGACCCCAGAGACCGTTCTAGAGACATTGCCCCTTTCACTGGCATTTGCCTCCACACCTTCCTCCTTCCACCTTCCTCCCCAGTCCCCAGTAACTTGGCAGCTGGCTCTAGGTGAGAATTGAGCCTCAGGAAGCTGCTGGAGGCCACCAGGACACTGAACAGAGAAGCAAGTCCTTACTGAAGCAGAGTGACTGGAGCTCACTGCCCCGTTCCCAGAGAGGGGCAAAGGCTAGTCTGATCGTCCATAATAGACCCAGCTCCCAACCAAAGACACAGGGCTGGAGCAGCTCATTTCTGCCCTTGGAGAACCAGTGCCAGATGGGGGGCCAGGAGAGACCTCCCTTTGTGAGCCTGCATCTGATCCAAGCATTTGCCGCTTTGTCTCTTTGATCATGAGACTGACCTCTCGGTCTTTTGGCCTTGAACTGTCAATGGTTGTGGCAACTTGATCCTTATACCACAGGTGCAGTGGAGGAAAATGGAACGTGTTTGGGAGGTGAGCAGCCAGTGGCTTTTTACAGAGTAGTAGCCATGCTTGGAGAGTCTTGGGGCTGCATGGGCAGTCCAGCCCCTGAGCTCTGGACCCTCGGACCGTGATTGAACCCAGTGGATCCCAGCAGAGAGAGAAGCCTACGGCTGAGACACACACAGTGCCCGCAGAGGGGACTGCTGGCTCTCCTGTACAGGCTGAGTGGTGAATGGCTCAATTCTGGGAGAATGCATGTCCGTCCACCTGCAATTTCAGAACCTGTCCTTATTTGGAAATAGGGTGTTTGTAGACCTTGATGATTAGATCATCAAGCCACGTCTGGTGTCCCTAAGAGGAGAGGACACAGAGACACACAGAGAAGGTGGCCCTGGGAAGAGATTAGATGGATGTAGCAGACAGCCAAGGAAGACCAAGGAGGCCTGGAAGCCTCCAGAAGCCAGGCAGCCAGCCTCCAGAGCTGAGAGAATACATTTCTGCTGCTTTCAGCCCCCAGGTGTGTGGTGATCTGTCACGGTGGTCCTAGGACACAAACATGCTGCCACTGACCAAAACCAAGGACCCAGAATTCCTCAGGGACTCCCCGTTGCAGGGCCCGCACCCCCTCCTCCCAGAATAGTAGGAATTCCAGCTCCACTCCCCTGGCGGAGAGGGCCTTCGGCTGGCATTTGTTTTTCTCAGACCCTGCTTTTCAGAAAGAAAAGAAAGGTTCCCAGTTGTCTCTCTGGACCTGGAAAGTTCATTTTCAAGCAACTTTACCGAGCCAGGCTCTCTGCCTTCTGTGTTCTGCACCTGGTCTCAGCAGCTCTCACCCGCACTGCTGGCTCGTCTTTCCGCTGCCTACTGCTGATCGGAGGGAACTACAGTTCCAACAATTCCTAAGCCCACAGCCCAGGGAAGTCCTGTGTGGCCGTCGAAACCATCCAGACCCATGACTGTGGCTTGGGGAAGATTCCAGAGGTGGGACTCTGGTGGTTTTACTTTTCCAGGCTTCTAAAGCCAAGAATTTTTTTTTCCCCAATATATCACAATCTGTGTTCCTTGGAACCATAATGTCCTGCAAAATATTAATAAGCATTTTTAAAGCATCATAATCAAGTAAGTTTGGGAAATGCCAAAATAAATACAGTTAAATAAGTTCTTTTTTTATTGTAGACCTTCTTAAGGCCTTTAATATGCCAGATACATGTTGTACCCCTCTAAGCCAAGGATTATGGAATTTAAGATTCCTAAAGCTATGTGATCACAGTCCTTACCGTGTTCTGCCTGCTCTTGCCTGGTCGCGCTCTTCTGCACTTTGGCAGTGCGGACCTCCCTCCCTCCCTTCTTTCCTGCCAAGGCTTTCTCTTCCAAGTGGAAAAAAAAAAAAAAAAAAAAAACCACCCTGCTCCTCCAGCCTGCCCCATAAATGAGTGGACGATGTCATTTGCCAGCTGGGAACCCTTCGCTAAGTCCCCGCAAACTGTTCACTTTCAAATGACACAAAAGGTCCTCAGTGAACCTCTCCCATTCAGCATCTGCCATTTGCACCTTGTGACTTAATCAACCGGCCAACATACTGGTTGTTTCTGCCACCACAGACGGCATCGCTCTTGCCGTCCCCCAACCCCCCCTGCCTCAGCTGCCCCCTCCCCATATCACGCCTCTGAGCTTACCACAAGATCTTCCGCTCGACTCTGTAATGCCCCATTCTTCAGTCTGCCCCCTCTCCCGGGCTGGAGGCCCCAGGAAGGCAAGGCAGGTCTCATCCAGACGGCATCTCTGCTTAGCATTTGCTACAGGTGTCCATACACTTGCTGCTTCATGGTGGGTTGGGGTCCGGGACAGCCATGGGGCATGTGTTAACTAGAGGGCGAGGTTTCTGCCACGACAGGCTGTTGGGTCCATATCCTACCGGTTCTGGGGCTCCTTTGCTTCTTGCCTTACGGATCCACTGTGCTAGTGATGAGCACAACCGCATTGTTTTTTTGTGTCTCCTGAGCCTGGAGAGATTTATGTTTAAGGTGTGTCCCTTCTAAGCACCATGGACTTGTGTTTTTTATTTTTTTACTTACTCTTTCAGTCGGAGTCCTAGACCACTCACACACAACGGCATGACTCCATGCGATGCAGTGGATATCTGCCATCTTCATTGTTTTCAACTTTTCCTGTTCATTTTATATCTTTTCCCCCCACTCCCTGGACTTTGGAATGAGTATTTTTTAATATCGCATTTCCCCACTATTATTTTGTTACTTATATATTCTATTCATTTCACAATTATTTGGGGGATTACAACACTCATCCCGACTCATTATTAAAGTCTAACGTAAATTAGTACTTTTACCACTTTCCGGACAGTGAAAAGGACTTTAGAACATGCTAATTCTGTTGATCCCTCTTCTGGCTCAGGAGATATTATCATGTATTTTAATTCTATGTATTTGCAGGCCTCCTTAAGACATAATTACTGTTTTACGTGGTCAGTATCCATTTAGACTTGCCCACGTTAGGATGGGCTCTTCCTCTCTTACCCAACTGCTGTCTGGATCCTTCTCCCTCTCCCTGAAGAACACCTTCCACTGGGGTCTTTACTCTTTGTCTACTGGTAATGAATTCTCTCAGCTTCCCTCTGTCTTCACTGCCTTCATTTTGCTTCCATTTCTTTTGGGGAACATTTCAGGCATACAAAAATAGAGAAAACAATGTAATGAACCTCTATGTACCCATAACCCAGCTTAAACAATCATCTCTGAGCTCCGTTATTTTAAGGATATTTTCACTGCGTAGTGTAGCCTGGTAATCATTTTCTTTCTGAAGACCCTCCATCATCTTCCTGCAGCCACTATTTCTACAGGGAAGCCCACTCTCAGTCTTTGATATGCCTGATAATCTTTGGTGGTCAGATGTTTATATAAAAAACTTCATGTAGTTTGAAGCTTTGGATTGGGCTGTCTTCTTTCAGGGGTTTTCCTTTACCCTTTCACAGGCAGCCAAGGGAGATGCCCTAGCAATCCTGGGTTACCTTGATCCAGCTGCGGACTGAGATGCTCCCAAATGGGCTTTGGCCCTTGGGAGGGCTGGTCTATTTCTAATTGACTCTATTTTTAGCATAAGGAGCCTTTCAGGGTCCCTAACCCCCCTCTGTCCACTGAAAGGTCCACGTACGTTCAAAACCTTTCCGTCACCTCTTAAAACACAGAAAAAACCATTTTAGACAATTCTTAAAGAAGGGGGTAAGTTTCCAGCGTCCCTGGTGCCTCCACTGAGTGAGCTACAGCCCACAGTTGGCTGGGCAGGAACTGGCAGGCAAGGCATCTTCCTCCCCACTCAGCAAAGGCATGTTGTGACCCACTCTTCCACTAGTTCCCACCATGCTCCCCTTCCACTCCTCCTCATGGCATCCAACAGGGCACTAGGGCACTCAGAAATGACCCATAGTGTTGAGGTCCATGGCTTTTTTTTCCCCCCCCTAGACTTGTGGCTATCCTATTTAAAAGATGAGAACATACAGTGTCGCTGGCTCAGGGGTGGGATGAAATGTGCACACATTTCTACTGTTGCACAAGAGCCCACGAGGAGCTTGATTTGTGTTGCTTGATTTTAGTATAGATTGAATTCAGATGCACCAAAACTTTTTATTTTACAGATAACAGGGTCCCACAGGCTCTAGAACAAATCAGAAAATCAAATGCTGCCAAGGAGGGAGGGAGGGGGTCAGTCATAAGCATGAGCGAGACAGGCAGGGTGCGGTTGTGAGGGGGTCTGGGGGCCCCAGGCTCAGGAAGGAAGGGCCCTAGCAGGAGACAGAGGCCCTGAGTGTCAGATCTGAAGTTTCAAAAGAAGCTGAAAGTCCAAATAACTTCGCAGAATGTCCAGACTTTTACGTGTTGGCTTGATTTAGAAAAAAAAAAAAAAAAAAAAATCCCGTGCAAGCCGAACAAAATTCACCCCTGGGCCAAGATCGGCTCTGGTGCCGACAGTCTATGACTCTCACAGTCGTAAAACCAGGAAAGCACCCTCACTGGGCTTTACTTGGTAACTTCCTTATGTTCATAAGCAAAGAGCTAGGAGATACTCAGCTCTTGGGAACACCTTGGTCTTACTGCGCTGCCTGCGGGGCTTTCCCCCCACCCCATGGTCCCCCACCCTCTGCCACGCTTAGGCTGTTAGCCTGCGTCCCAGGTGTTTCTGCCTCGTGCCCGGTCACCTGAGCTGTAGGTACAATTGTAACAATATGCACGACCCTGCAGCCTTGTGCACTTGGAGGACCGAGGGGCGGGGTGTGAGCGTCTGAGGTCCGCACCGTGCCCCAGACCGTTTTATCCTGCTGTCAGGGTTGAGGGTATTTTGCTTATCCCTCTCCTGTCCTCTTGTTGGAGTGAGAGCTGATGTGCCCGTGCCGACCTCTCCATTCCTCAGAGGCCCCCCCACCGGCTTAGAAGGGGCCACCTTCCCAGCATCGGGGTGCGTTGGCCCCTCCACAGCCTCATGGGCCCATTCTCCAGGCTCATCGCAGGGACAGGGTGGGGGAAGAGAGCACGGGACGCGGTGTCGGGAGTCAGAGCGGCCTGCTTCCTGTCACTCGCTGGCGGAATCGGGCATTTTGCTCTGCGATCTGAAATTCCCCGCTTTCAGCATTTGGGTGCAGCGAATGCTGTTGGGGTACAGCAGACTGCGGAGTGCAGTGCAGACCGACGCTGGCTTTCTGGGTGTTCTTCTACCCCCAGGCCTGTCTGTGTGTCCGAGCTCGCCCTGCCTGCTGCTCCCCAGCAAATGCTCCCACGCTGCTTCCAGCTAGCCCTTGACCTGGGGGCGGTTTCCACCCTCCTCATGCCTGCCCCGTGGTCCCCAGGGCCTTGGGGGAAGGCTGTATCTGGTCCCGGACACAGGGCTGGCACGTGGCTTCACCGATGATAGGCACAGCCCGTGGGGACCCCTTGAATGCCCCTCAGAGTGGTCTGTGGGTGGTGAATGCCTCGCCCCCACCTCTCGGCTCCCCTAGCAGGCTCCCGCCAGCTCTGGCTCTCCCAGTGTGACCTCACCTCCCCGCCCTCCTCTCCCAGTCTCTGCCCTCCTCCCGCCTGGACCTCTTTGATCCAAATTCTCTGCTTTCCTGGCCCTCAGGGCATTGTTATCTCTGAGGATAGGATCATTTTCACTTCAAAACCCCCAGGGCACTGCCACTATCATCTTACAGTGACTATCCTGTCTGCTTTTTAAATTTTTTTTAAAGTTTTTATTTATTTATTTGACAGAGATTACAAGTAGGCTGAGAGGCAGGCAGAGATGGGGGCGGGGGAGAAGCAGGCTCTCCACCGAGCAGGGAGCCCGATGCGGGGCTCGATCCCAGGACCCTGAGATCATGACCTGAGCCAAAGGCAGAGGCTTAACCCACTGAGCCACCCAGGCGCCACCCGTGTCTTCTTTTTTAAAAAGAGATTTTATTTGTTTATTTGAGAGAGTGAGAGAGCACAAGCAGGAGTAGGGACAGAGGGAGAAGCACGCTCCCCGCTGAGCAGGGAGCCCAACGAGGGACTTGATCCCACGACCCTGGGATCATGACCTGAGCCGAAAGCAGCTGCTTTACCATGACTAAATCACCCAGGCGCCCCAAAGTGACCATACTTTCAATAAGGAAAATCCCTCCAGTCCATTCTACACTTGGGAGCTGTGAGAGGACAACCTGGCAGGTGTCAGAATGGAATGACACTGGAGGTACCTGCAAGGCCAGGTGCTACAGAATGGTGTCCGCAGGTGAACAGAGGGCAGAAGAGTCTTCACGCTCTTCATTTAAAAAGCGAATTACTAGCTGGGTGTTGGACATGAAGGAGGACACGTGATGTAATGAGCACTGGGTATCATATAAGATAGATGAATCTCTGAAACCAATAATATATTACATGTTAATTAATTGAATTAAAATTTTAAAAAATTTAAAAATGCGAATTCTTGGGGTGCCTGGGTGGCTCAGTCGGTTAAGTGTTGGATACTTGATTATTGTCTCAGGTCGTGATCTTGGGGTGATGAGGTCAAGCCCGATGTTGGGCTCCATGCAGAGTATGAAGCTTGCTTAAGAGTCTCTCTGCCTCTGCCCCTCCCCCCACTTATGTAATTAATATAATGTAATGTAGTATCACATATAATGACATCAAAAAAAGTCAAACCTCTACAACAAACTCTTGTTGGCAGTTATGTCTACGTGGTGGGATTCTGGGTGGTTTAAAATGTTCACCTTAGTATTATCTATATTTTCTAAATTTTTTAACAGTAAAAATTTTCCCATAATTAGTAATACTGTATTTTTTAATTCTGATGACAAAAAGACTCAGCCCACCAATCCCCAGCCTGTGTGATGTCTTTCCTCGGGGCTCCCCCTGTAGCCCACGGGGTGGGGGAGGGGGGAGGTGGATTCTCCCGTGTCCCACGCTCCCCCACAGCCCCAGGACCACCTCCCTCAGAGGCTGTGCCATCCATCACAGGGCTTTACAAGCCTCCCTCCCGCTCGGCGGTGCCCTCCTGCCTACCAGCACCTGCAGAACGTCCTCATCACAGTTCCGATTACAGCTGGGACCCGTTCGTGTCCGCTCTTTCTCAGGTGCAGTTTCTGGTCTACCACCTGTCTTCCCCATTGGGCTGCCTCTGCAAGAGTAGGAATCCAGTGCCCCAGGGTTAGCTCTGTCTTTAGAACACATGGTGAGTGCTGAGTAAAGTCACTAAGTGAGCAGGTGAATGCATTCAAATCAGGACTGTCTCTGAAAGTCCAAATCCCTGTCCCTGATGTCGCTGGCCATCAGATGCATCCCGTTGAAACGCAGAAACCCTGCCGGACAGTGGAGGCTCTTTCTCACCCGCTGGAGCGGCACACCCGTCACCTAGATCAGAGAAAAACTTACACGTTTGTCCCCGAGGAGTCTTGCTCTCTGCAAAAGCTCCAACTGAGCCCTCCTGTGATGTGGGGACCCTGATGTTCTCAGAGCACTGGCCTTCCCAAATATGAAATGAAAATAAGCTCCTACATTTTTTCATGTCTTATTTTAATTTTGAAGATGCACCATACGGTTAAAATACATATATACTATTTCCCCTCCGGACTTCTGTTTCCAAAGAGAGAGCAAAAGTTCTCCTCTAGCCTGTGCGTCAGCATCACCGGGTGGGCTTACTAAAATACTGAGCCCCAGCCCTATCCAGTTTCTAACTGAGAAGGTCGGTCTCAGCAGGAGGCCTGAAAAGCTGCGATCCCTGGGAACGCTGACACTGCTGGTCCTGGCACCGCCTGTGAAGGATCCGTGAGCCATCCACTCTGCCCCGATGATTGGGGGAGGGGGACAGCAGCCCTGCTGTGTGGCCTGGAGGAAATCCCTTCCCCTTCTGAGAACCCCCTGGGAAGGTGGCCCCAGGGCTGCCCGGTCAGCATGTCCTAGCCAGCACTGGACAGCAGAGGGCAGCAGAGATTGGGAAATGGAGTTCCTAGGGCGGCTCAACCCCTCCACTGAACTCTGTAGGCCACTGGAGTATCTTCTGTTGGGTCCTCCATCTGGCAGCTCAGCACTCCAAAAGACATTAACCGAAGGACCAAAAAAAAAAAAGTCCTAATCCATTTGTGCTTTCTTGTGACTAGGAGCGATAAATTGATGCTTTGCATGGAAACCTATGTAGTAGTCAGGTGATACTAAACCACCTTTACAGTCCTGCACACGGGGAAACTGAGGAGAGGGAGAAAGGGCCCATGGCCACACACTGCCACAGGCTCAGGATAAGGCCCAGGCCTATCACTCAGTCCCATTGTGAGTTTTGCATTTGCTCTTAGAAGAGAACACAGCCAGGTGGTCTTGAAGGCTAGTTTTCTGCCATGGGTCTCGGGGGCGGGGGTGGGGGGGGCGTCCAGAAGAGGCCTGGGTGTGGGAAGGACGTGAGTGGTTTGAGTGGGGCCCCATGAGTTTAAACCCCCTCCATATGCAGTTGGAAAAGTGAGTTTCCTACCAATATTTGCCCCAGGGTCCCCAAACATCTAATCAGAGCCAGCTGATGATTCTGGTCTGGCCCCCGTCCAGCACGTCTTCAAACAGTGCCCTATGCTCCTTTCCCAAGTGTGGATCTGCTGGTGTGGGCCCACTCCCCAGGGACTCTGAGTCCCCTGACCCCACTCATCAGGTCTGGGGGTGGCCCTGGGATGTGTGTGTTGGGCTCCCATGAGACTCAGGCCAGTCTTCCCAGCCACACCTGGAGGAGCAGTGCATCCAGGTTAAGCCTGGGTGCAGAGGAGACCAAAGCCCAGGCCAAGACTGGAAATCTCCTGTCTCTGTCCCCAGAATCACTCGCCCTCCAGAAGGAGCATTCCTTGTTTCTGGTAACTTCCTCCAACTGTCTCTTAGCGTCCTGATGTTCGGGAGGCCCAAGAGCAAATGTGAGTGCCCATTACTGAAAAGGCATTAATCAACATAACAAGCTGGTAGATAAGACATACGTTATTTTTCTACCTTGATAACTATGTCTTCCTTATCATCAGGAAGGCCAGGTTTAAATTTAGAAATTTCAAGAGTTGCCTCTCACCAACATGCAGTGCGGAGAGCTGGACTTTGACCCGCCCCCTTTGAGGTTCACCCCCCCCCCCCCGCCCGTGCTCTGCCGGGCCACCAGGGGCCAAGTGAACGAGTGTGAGTGCTCACGCATGTGTACCCGCAGCCCCACACATCCAAGTCCTGTCTGTCCCCACCACTCACACAGCCGGCTGTGCTGCCACAGAGGAGAGAGGTCCACATGGGCCTGCGGTCCGGTCAAGGCTCCAGGGACCCAAGACGAACTCTGGGAGGTCAGGATGAAGGGCCCGGGAGGCGTGTCCCTGTCCCTGGAGGCCTTACCCTGGAAGCAGGCACGTCCTCCCCCTCCCGCCGGGGTCTCCGGCCAAGCCCGCCTCAGGGGTGCCCATGCTGCCTGCTCCTCCCTTGAAGACCCTGTGCTCGGTGCCCATCAGCACACTCCACCCCTCGAAGGCCCAGCCTCTCCCCTGCACACCTTGGGGGTCCCTACGTGTGGGCCTCCTCAGCCCCCAGGCTCCCAGCTGCTGCCCTGATTCCCACAGGTGGGCTTCTCAGTTCTTTCTGAGAGGAAAAGGATGTGGGGTCCAGGGGTCTCAGGTCAGTTCTTTCTGAGAGGAAAAGGATGTGGGGTCAGAGCCCCAGGGCTCTGAGGGCCCCATGGGGCTTTAGGGAGTCTCTGGGAGGGGTGGTGGTTGACAGAACCATTCAGTGGCCCTCCAGCTCTGCCCCCAGCCCTAGGAGGCTTTCAGAGACTCCTCCCCACCCCCTTAAGGAGAAGGCCAGATGGATTTGGCACTTCCAAGGCGTCTGGGGCTACAGGCCTTGGGTGGGCTCAGTGTCTTGGCCATGCTGAGGCTGGGATGCCCCCCTCCGCCCCCGCCCCCATCCCAGGCCAGGCCTGGGTGCTGCCGGCAGGGTGGGAGGTGAAGGGCCTGGCTTATGAAAAGTTCCCAGCACAGCCTGCTGAAGGCGACACTGGCTTTGAGCCCCCCAGCCACGCAAAGGCTTTCTCGAGTCTCAGGCAGCCTGGTGAGTATTTTAACAAGTGCCCGAGAAGATTCAGATGTGCACTAAAGGGTGAGAGGTACAGCTTGGAAATCGTTTTCTATTCATCCAATCAACTGGTCTTCACCAAGCGTTCCCGCCCTGGGCACCACCAGACTCCTGTCTCCCGGGGCTGAGGAATGGCCAGCTCTCCCCATGCAGATCTCCTCCCTCCCTGGGTCTCAACTGCAATTTCAGGGACGCCCCTTCCAAAATGGCTGCCACCTCCAGGCCCTCTCCACCACATCCCCTCCTCTAGCTCCTTCTTGGCCTTTACCACAGGCACCAGCTAGCTCGTTCATGTATTTATTTCACTCATGGCTCTGCCTCCCTCTGGAATGTAAGCCCCCCTCCACGGCCCCAGGCAAGGGCCTGATGTATCACGACCACTCCTCTCTCCCCAGTGTTGCTGGCATTTAATAGGCTCAGTGAGTATCTGCTGAATGACGAATGGGGCCACCACGACTCAGCGGATGCCTGTCGCTTCCCAGAATGAGACAATGGGACACGGGCGCCTGCTGGACAAAGAGGGCGTTTGAAATGAGGCAAGGAGTAGGTGGCGGAAGCCTCAGGACTTGAAGCCCCAGCATGGTGGGCCGCCAGCCCCTCTCTGGGACGCGTGCTCATGAAAGGCAGAGAGGAAGAGAGACCGAGAGGCTCCCAGACAGGGCGTCCCCCCTCGCGAAGAAGGATTCAGGGCTCAACACGCTTCCTGGGGTCGGGTCTGTACAGGTAGAAGGAAGAGGCCCCAGCTGGCTCCCAGGCTGGGCCAGCCCAAGGCCTGGCAGGAGCCTTCGCTGCAGAACCTGCTTGTATGTACTTGCTCGCTGGCACGCCTTGAATTGTTTTTTGGCTGCCTTGTTAGCAGATGAAGCTTTCTTTTAAAAAGATGAAGAAGAAGAAGAAAAAAGAACCTCTAGTGAGGGCTTGACTGGAGCTGACCCCGGAGGAGGCGGAGGCCCTTACTGATGGGCGCTACATTTGTCTAATTAATCTTCTTGTCAACAAAGTTGTTCGCTGCCGGTGCCAGCCCCTGACATCACCCCGCAAGCTTGCCACACTGGTTCGTACCCAACTACAAAGGCTGCCTCTGACCCGGCCCTAAGCTCACCAGCACCCCCCCCCCAGGCACCCCCTGGACTGGACCCCGAGGAAGAGAGCAGAAGTCCTGTACCCGCCAGTGTAGGGGGGCCCCGAGGAATCACAAACCTGGAAGGCTCAGGGGGGTCTGCAAACCTTAAGGAGCCTGATTCCTAAAGAAAGTCAGAGATCCTGGGCTTCAGGTTACATTCGGCACCTCTGCTATCCGCCGTATGGAACTGAACCCAGGCTTTAGGAATTCGGGGCACCGCGGTCAAAGGGTGGAGACCGGTCCTGCGGGCGGGAGTCCAAGGTGCAGACTGTGCGGTTTGTGGGTTTACCTGGGCCCCCTGGTGGCCACTGCCCGCCACTGCAAGAGTCTCTTAACAGGAATTCTCATTCCACCGCCCTCTGCTTTCAGGGTCTGGATCCCCCTACTGATTTCCCGCAAAGCAACCAGCACCATCCACACTCACCCTGTTTGTTTACTTGTTAATCAAGCTGCTCACCCACCAGTTTCTTAACCAAGTCGCCCCGGATGAAATCCAGGGACTCTGTGATTCCTTTCCCTAACCTCTCATAGAAATTTAGCATTTTCTTCAATTATGAACACAGGCAATTCATCACAGCATATCCGCAGAGCCTGTGACTTTGTCACTGGCAGAAATCATGGCTATTTGCACATCACATTCCTGTTGGTGCACTTGTCTCGAAATGCCATGTGTGCGCATCACCAAATGGAATAACAGTAGCTAGCATTCTGGTCTGTAGATCTCGCTACATCATGTATTAACAGAGAACACGACTATGTCACAATTTAAGAAAATATTCTGGGGACTGTGTTTTAGTATAATTGGTTGCTTCGTAATTCTGTGTACCTTATTTTATGTGTTTGCCAATGTTTTGAGAAGGAGCCCAGGGGCTTCCCTTAACCGCTAAAGTGTTCTCGGGATCCTTTGCCACCTTTGCTCCTTTCTTCAGGAGAAATAAATCCATTGCCCCAGCTGGGGTCAGGGATTGGGGGCTTGCTTCTTCCATGGAAGACTTCAGGACTTACCAAAGTTTCCCCTCTGAGGTGGACCCCACCGCGCAGTTCCCCCTGCTGTTACAGCCACACGGACCGCCTGAGCCCAGAGCTGGAAATCAAGGGTTGTTCCCCAAAGGGCGGTTTGGTCTTTCCCCAACCAGGCATCACCCAACTCACTCACTGTGGTCCTGGAGAAGGTTTGAGCCCGCGGCCTGAGCTGCGCTTCCCGCTCCAGCCACGCGGTGGCGCTGTGCGCCCGGCCGCGGGCTCCGCGCGTCCAGGCCTGCAGCGCGCTTGCTGCGGGCTCCCGGGCCCGACTCAATGCCCGGGATTCCCGGTTCGGTTCCCGCCTCCGAGGGCCCGTGGGACCCCCCCCCCAGCTCTGGGAAGAATGCTCGCCGAAACCTCGCTGAGGTTAATCAGCAGCCGGTCAGTTACCCATCAGCAACTCATCCGTTACCGATCAGTTACCATCAGTTCCGTGGGGCGGGAGATCAGCCCCAGGGCTGGAGGCCTGGGCACTCGGGGCAGCGGCCCTGGCCCGGCAGGAGCGGCGAGAGGGGCCAGGTTCTCACTGTCCTCGGGCTGAAACCCCAGGAGCAGGGCTTTGAGAGCCTCTAACTCACTGCCCAGCACACCCCGTGCCCTCAGAGGGGGACATGGCGTAGAGGCCACACCCTGTCGTGGGAGCAGGTGGACTTGAGTTCCAGTTCCGTCTCTGCCTTTGCTTCCCTTTCCTCTTTTGCAAAGCGAGGATGACAAGAGTTGGGACCAGTTGGCAGAATGAGGGAGATGATGCTAGAAAAGGCCTACTTGGGCGGGCCCCCTGCCCTCAAGTCCCCTGGGGATCTGAAATCATCATCCTTTTGTGGCCAGACAGGCCTCAGTGTCATCTTCCCAAACAGGAAGAACCTCCTGGTTGTGGAATTCAGGGAGGGCCGTGCAGAGCTCCCACAATGGCGATGGGACAGGTTATCCTGATGCTGTTCGTGAAAGAGGACTGAAGTGCCCGCCCGCCCACTTCCTCTCTGGTAACACAGCCCCTCGGGCCCTCGAAGTTCATGCCAGGCAGAAGGCCTGCACAGGCTCTCCCGTTTCTAGAGAGGACTGGGGCGGTGGGGATTGCTGCTTCTAGAAAGGAAACTCGGGAGAGTGGTGAACATTCATTTCCAAGACCTTTATCAACGGGGAGATGGGTCCTTGGAAAGCTGGTTTCTGGTCAGAGGGTCAGCACAAACCCGGCTGAAGTGTCTCAGGAAAGTCGTGGGGTGACCTTGTTCTGGCGGCTGCCCTGGCCCTGTCCCGAGGCCCGTTTCCCTGCGCGGTGTCCCCAGCAGACAGCCCCTGGCCTGTGCCTGTGCCTGCAGTCAGTGGGGCGTGCTGGCCTGAGCCCGGCCCTCCCTGAATCAGCCAGGGCCCAGGGTGTCCATAATTAAGAGACATACGTCAAGAATGTAAATTCCTGTGGTTCCCAGCCTAGAAAGGGTTCATTTGGTGCCTCGGGACAATTACAGGCTGAGAGAGTCTGAAAGAGCCAGTGTTACTGTTTAAAGTGTTATCAGTTTAATGAACTGCTTATGAAGTGTTAATGCGAGCGTAAACACATCTGCGCTTGCATTTTATTTGTAGACTTCAAACCTGGTGCTTAATGTTTTGAAAATGCCCATTAATGGTGTAAAATCAAGAATTCCTAGTAGGGAAGAAGGAGATTCTTTTGTGGTGTGTCCCCAAACTATCTCAAAACATATGTAGCACACACATATACACACACGATCTGGACACAAAGACCAAAAAAATATATATATTTTTAATTATAGAAGCAGGAATTTGCAACTCTGTTCTGCATTGTTGCAATGACTTGGTGTGTTTTTGCTGGAAGAAAGAATGAAGAACTTAAAATCAGAGGTACCATCAACACAAATTTCCCAAAAGTTGTTCTAGGAAATCTGTCATTTCTACCCATGTCTTCCAGGCCAGAAAACAGTCTACAGTAATATTTACTGCGTTTTCATGAGAAGAATTTCCAAGCTACCCCTTGAAGCAAGGAGTTGGATTTGGAGCAAATGGAAACGTTTTGAAATTGCTTATTTTCTTCCAAAATTTGTATTTTTCTTCCTTATTTCCTGTTAAATCAATGGCACTCATTAGCAACCGTATTTTTACCTTAAATACTCAGCAGAATTTTCTCTCCATGACTGTATTCCAAATTAAACTTCTAAGTTTCCAGGAAAAGTGTAACAAATGTTTGAATCGGTCAGAAGTCACACTAATGAGTGAGAGAGAGAAACATACACACAACTTTCTTCTCTTGGATAGCTATTCCTTTTTATCTGCTTTGCATTTTGGGGTGCTTTTTCTTTCTTGTATCTTGAAAGGACTGTTCACCAAGCAAGAAGGCTCTGGAAAATGTGAAAATGTCTGAACTCAGAGCCATTGAACAGTTCTGACAGATGCTGGCTTCAGGGAAACAAAGGCAGAATTTGGATGGGGCTGCCTATGACCAGTTGCACAGCATTACAGCGGGAAGGCAGTCTGGTCTGGAAGCCTTTTACAGATGGTGTGGCACAATTCCAGAGTGCGACAGCAGTGTGCCTGAGATAATTTCATGATAAAGTTGCAAGTAGAGCCCAGTCCCTTTGCTGAGTGTTCTTGAATGAGCAGCTACTATTCTCAATTTTGGGTGTCTCTCTGCCGAGTCACAGCAGAGACAAAGCTAAATGCAAGCTGTTGCATTCTAGCAACAACAGGCACATGACCCTTAATAAGAAGTAGGTGACGACTCAAATGAATTTCCTGTCAAGGTAACCTCATGAGGCCCAAGCTCTCTCTTTACCTACTCTTGTTTGCTTCTCCATCCCAAAGCCCAAGACCAGGATGAGCAGGGAAAAATTTAAAAAGAGTGGTTTCTCAGGGAAAAGTTGTCACTTGCTCTGATCAACAAGAATTCTAATCAGAGGAGGCCTGAAGCAGGAAGCTTTGGTAGCTTGATCCAGAATATTTTGAGAAGGAACCATAGTAAACGTATTATGTTGTTGAGGGGAAAGAAGAAAAACAAAGATATTATAAAAATTTCAACAGCCTAATCAAACCATCAGCAGATGGAGGGGGGTAAGAGAATCTCAAACACAGACCCTAATAGAAATACTGTAGATAAAAAATTAGTACATGGTTAAGATCCGTGAGGAAAGGGAGGTCAGTCCACAAATGATGTTAGGACCAACCATGTGGAAAAGATTAAAGATAATTTCTAGTTCTCCCCATAAATCAAAATTAAGTCTATAGGTATTTAACATACACATGGAAGACATACATTAACTTCAGATCTTGAGAGGGAAGGACTGCATAGATATAAAGGCTTAGATGTGAGTTAAGAAGTAAGAGATGATTGCGACGGACCACAGAAACTGGAACTCAGTGTAACTGTCCATACTGCTGGGAAGATATGCTAAATATCACAAAGAATTTTATTTTGATGTGGAACGCTATTGCAAAAGCTCATAAAAGGGCTGAGATGTCTGTAAGGAAAGGGACAGAGAATGTGAGCCAACGGCAGAAACACACATGGTCAGCAAACATGTACGATGCTTCCGTATTCATCAAAAGTGGAGATCCCAAGCCAATCATGCAAATTCACGTTGTCCCTTTCACTGTCGTGGGACCTGCGCTGGTCCGCCTCCCCGGTGGGAGCTCACATTGGAGAGCAGCTTTCTGCAAAACAGTGATGTTTCTCAAGAACCTTAACAATGACGCTGTCATTTCACGATGTTCTCCAGTTGCTACAAGCGCGCCAGAGTCTGCAAGAGCACAAGATGGACTTACGAGGTTTTCCATCATGGAAAAGCAGAGTTAGCCTCTATTGCCAGAAATGAAAGTTGTTTTCTTCCAAATGATGGAATATTATGCACCCATTATTATTTTTAAATTTTTTGTTTATTTACTGGGGGGGCACGAACAGAGAGGGAAGGACAAGCAGATCCCTCACTGAGCGTGGAGCCCAACACGGGGCTCGATCCACGGCCCCGAGATCATGACCTGAGCCAAAACCAAGAGTCAGACACTCAGCCAACAGAGCCACCCTGGCGCCCCACCCCCCATCGTTATTTTTTAAGGTTTAAGGACGTGGGGAGATGACCAGGGTGTGATCAATGCTATGGGAAAGACTTTGGGTATAAAGCCTGTGTAGACTGTGTATTCTAAAACACTGTAAACAAAGCCAGGATTTTTAGTGAGCAGAGCGAGGGATTGGGTACAATTTTTATTTTCTTCTTTCATGAGTCCCCCCCCCCCAAATGCAAATGTTTTAATTTAAGATAGAAACCATGTTGTTGCAAAGAGCAGGGCCTTCTCTGTCTGACCCCCTACGCAGGCTCGGGCGTCGGTGGGAGGGGTGGGTATTGTCCCGGGCGGTGGGTGCGGGCGCGCTGTCTCACTAGAAACCGGGCCATGCTGTCACAGAGTGGGCCCGGCTGGGGGGCCCACGGCTCCTTGCCCACCAGTGTGTTCCACACTAGCCAAATGCCTCAGGGGAGGTTTTCCCAGCCTCGTTAGGGAGGCACGGCCTTCTGAACCCCAGAGAGCTAAGGCCCCAAGCTGCCCAAGGCCGTCTGTGTGTCACCCCTCGGGAGGCCGGCCGCTGTCCACAGATTCTCTGTATCATGGGAAGAGAGTGCCCAATTAGGGGTCCTTCTGGGTGGCTTAGAGGTTCCTTTCTGTTGCCCACCGTGAAGCCAGAAGTGTCTCGTTCTCTGCCTTGGCCAGAGGCAAGCACAGGGAAGCCCCACAGAGTTCAGTGCTACCTGGCTCTGGGCTCCATCCCATTAACAGGAAGGAACTTTGAAACTCGTCAAGGAGCACCTGTTGGCCCCGCAGAGCTGACCTCCATCAGGCTCTGCCGCAGCTCTGGGTAGGGGGTGGGCTGGGGACAGCAAGCACCTTGTGTGCGTCTCTTTCCAACTCTGTGTTCACCACGCTGACGGGTGTGGGGGTATTTATACCGCGGAAGTGGTCAGGGTCCTCACATGGTGATCTGGGGGCCCCGGTGAGGGTGTCTGACTCACATGGCAGAACCGAATTCCCTTTTATGACCCCACACTGAAGTCCGACAGCATCGCTTCCCTGCCTTCTGCTGACGGCCGGTGAGTTGGGAGTCGGAAGCTCACCTACTTGCAAGGGGAAGGGGATTAGACTCCACATCTCGGTGGGAGAGTGTCGAGTTTCTTGGAAAGTAATAGGATAAGAAATAGGAGGAGAGGTACGGCTGTTGGAAAATATAATTTGTCGTAGGGTTTTGAAGAGTACTTAAGGATTTGCCTTCAGAGGCTACGGCACGTTTTTCTAGATATTCCATAGGCATGGTTGCTTTCTCTCTGTTGAGCATGTATCTGATTCCTGAGAGCACACAAAATGTACTGAAGGCCAACGCGAGTGAACTAATGGATAACAACGGTATCAGGAAAGATGTTACAGCGGTCATGGGGTCAACTTTCAGATGCATCCTGACCCGGGGCCTGAAGATATTTCCAAAAGAGGATGTCAAGCCTCTTTTCAGCTACATCTCAGAAATAAGCACACCGGGGCGCTGGGTGACTCGGTCGGTCATGCATCTGACTCTTGATTTCAGCTCAGGTCACGATCTCAGGGTCATGAGATTGAGCCCCACATCAGGCTCCACACTGGTTAAAATTCTCTCTCTCTCCATCTCCCTCTGCCCGTCCCCGCCCCTCCCCACAATGCTCCCTTCTCCACTCTCTAAAATAAATAAATACAATCTTAAAAAGAAAGAAAGAAAGGTCTAAAAAGACTTTGAAGAGTGAGTTTTTCTGGGCTATTTGTAAATATTACCAAAGAGGCATCTTTGACTACAAAACTTGTCTCGTTGCCCTTGTAGTGCATTGTACTGTTCCTTCACAGACATGGAAGTATTCATTAGCATTGTACCAGGCACATGCTAGAGACAACGTATATACCCAAGTGACTGATTTGCCATCTAGAGCAAAAACAGGCCAGCCCCTGGTTCAACTAGATCCTTCGGTACTAACTGGAATTGGCCAACTATAAAAGAGAGAAGCTCACCATTCCTCGTCCAACCACTAGATGAAATCTAATGTGTTTAGACTGGAGAACTCAGGATGCAAATAATGATCTACATGTCTCTTGGTACATATTCTTGAGTCCATCTCTTTCCAAAATCCAAATTCCAAATCTGTGTTTGCATTTGCTCTCAACCTTATGGGAGGACTGGAGTAGGTAGAAGAGTGGGCAGGGACCACAGGTGCTGCCCCAGGTTTCCTCGTGGCTGGAAGTCAGAACCGGATGGACCAATGGGCTTATTTCTCCTTGGGCCACTAAGTATCCTTTTTTTTCTTTTTCTTTTTCTTCTTTCTTTTTTTAAAATTTATTTATTTGACAGATAACAAGTAGGCAGAGAGGCAGGCAGAGAGAGAGAGAGGGGGAAGCAGGCTCCCTGCTGAGCAGAGAGACTGATGTGGGGCTCGATCCCAGGACCATGACCAGAGTCGAAGGCAGAGGCTTTAACCCACTGAGCCACCCAGGCGCCCTTAAGTATCCTCTTTTAATTCTCAGGAACCACTTGACTAACTGCTCCTAACCATCAAATATTAAAGTCCTAGCCCATTCTGTCACTCGGATAGAGGTACCCATGGAAGTCCTTCTGCATCTGTGCTTTCCCATTAACTGGAGCTTAGAAATGTCCACCAGCATCCACCAGAGACTAAGGAAAGAACTCAGAATATTTTTTTAGGAAGACTTATGACTGTAGACATGTTGATGCTTGCACAAGATGGCAGAGACCTCCAGCTTACCATATACCTATCAAGCGTCCACGTCCAGCCCCCTGGAAGATTGTTGGGGTCATGTGACCAGTTCTGCCCAATGGGTTGTGAGTGGAAGTGACCTGTTCCTTCTGGGTTGAAGCACAAAACAGAAGGGGATGGGATATCCAAGGGTTCTCTTCCCTTTCCATGGTATCATGGAGGTTTGATGTTCCAGAGAGTATGATCCCAAATTATAGGATCGGTTTGTGGGTTTAGGATCATGATCAGTGTGTAGAGAGTCTAAAAGCCAATGTCTCAGCAGCTAGGAGGACCCCCAGCATTTCATTTGAGATGGATACATACCATTAGCATTTGCATGTGTGTGTGTGTGTGTGTGTGTAAGTTCCCTTATAATAAATAAGGGTATTATTGCCCCATTTGTAGTTGGCAACCCAGTGGCCCTACTCTAGAAGCTAGTATCGAGTGGTAGATTTTTATAAACAGGAAATGAAGGAAGTCAGAAAAACCAACTTCAAAAGGAAGAAGGCCAGTCACTTATTGAAATAGTGGAGAGAAAAGTATATTATTAAAAGCACAGGATTGGAATGCTGAGTGCCCGGGCTAGAGTCTTTTTTTCAGCCCTCCTTGGCTACACGGCCTTGGGTTTGTTACATGATCTCTTTTGGCCTCGCCTAGAAAGTGTTGATGTCACACTGTTGTTATAAGGTTCAAAAGAAATGACTCTTAAAGGTCTGTATTGTGATTATATTTAACCATAACAGAAGACAGTGGTTTCAAACAAAAGAAAGATAGTTGTTTCCTTCAAAAGACCACAGCCAGGCCATCCGGGCTGGTATATTCCCCAGTGTCGGGCTCCTTCTCACCTGTCGCTCTACCTTCTTCAACAAGTGGCTTCCACCACATGGCCCCCTATGGCCACAGAGCCCTGAGTCATCAGAGCCTCGCTGCGGCTAGCAGGAAGGAACGAGAGAGAGAAACAGAGGCACAGAGCTCATCTGTGCATCTCACTGACCCAACATTAGTCCTGAGGCCACACCTGGGTACAAGTGAGGCAGATGTTGTCTCTATACTGGGAAGCGACGTGCCTCTCTTACAACCGTGGCTTCTAGAAGGAAAGGAAAGGGGAAAAGCAGATGGCGGGTTGTGCAATTTGCGGTCTTAAGGGCTTGGCACTGTGCTTGGTACTTAGTGAGTGGACGGTACAGGCAGACTAATCCTCTCATCGGAATCCCGCCGAGTCGGAAGCAGCAGGTCCTGCTTCCAGCCCATCTTAGACCTCCCCTTCGTGCTCAGGACACTTTACTTCTGTGCTCAGGTCCGTAGACGGACTGTGCTGTCTTTGCAGAGTAGTAACTACAATTTAAAAATGAAAAAAGAGCAAAAAACAAGCTGGGGAATCAATGGACACTCATGTACCTTGTGAGAGAAGATGGGATCATGAAGATGCTGGTGCAGCGGGAGCCTGGGGAGTCCCAGGAAGGGACTGGGGTGCAGGCTCTGGGGAAGGGGCCCCTCCAGCTGAAGGAAGGATCCGTGGGAAATGCAAATGAGAACTGACCTAGTCCTCCCCAACGACACACAGGGTGGCATGTCCCAGCTCATGGAGAGGGTAGAGGGGAGGAGAAATCGGGAGGAAGACAGAGGAAGCCTGTGGAAAGGCTGGGGCTGGGGGAGGAGGAGCTGTCACCTCTGTAGCCCTGCCTGCTTCTCTCACGACCCTGGCTGCTGGGGCTGCAAGTGAGCAGCTGTCCCCACCCCAGGTGTGCAGGGATAGCCCGGGCTGTCCAAACCTTTTCCGTCTCTGAGATTCTGCTTACCTTGTTGGAAGCAGGGGCAAAAAGTGTGCTCTTGGCTCCAGCTCAGTCAGCCCTCTTACAGAGACTTCACTCTGCGAACACTGTTTCTAAACCAGCAGTTCTCAAAGTGTGGCCTAGGCACCCCCTGGGGTTCCCCAAGAAACTTTCAGAGGATCCACTATGTCAAAACAATTTTTTTAAAGATTTTATTTATTTATTTATTTGACAGACAGAGATCACAAGTAGGCAGAGAGGCAGGCAGAGAGAGAGGTGGAAGCAGGATCCCCGCTGAGCAGAGAGCCCGATGATCCCAGGACCCTGAGATCATGACCCGAGCCGAAGGTGGAGGCTTAACCCACTGAGCCACCCAGGTGCCCCAAAACTATTTTTTATACTATTACTAAGATGTTCTTTTTCTTTTTTTTTTATTGCTAATTTTTTTTAAATTTCATTTCTTTTCAGCGTAACAGAATTCATAGTTTTACACCACACCCAGTGCTCCATGCAATGCGTGCCCTCCACAATACCCATCACCTGGCTCCCCCAACCTCCCACCCCCCGCCCCTTCAAAACCCTCAGGTTGTTTTTCAGAGTCCATAGTCTCTCATGGTTCATCTCCCCCCCAATTTCTCTCAACTCCCTTCTCCTCTCCATCTCCCCATGTCCTCCGTGTTATTTGTTATGCTCCACAAATAAGTGAAACCATATGATAATTGACTCTCTCTGCTTG